>OU898276.1:77535368-77672775 GCA_918026665.1 Diabrotica balteata
TTCATCGTGGAGTTCGCCAGGGCGACACCATTTCACCAAAACTGTTTACAACATTATTGGAATACATGTGTAAGCGTGCAAACCTAGACGAAAAGGGCACAAACATAAATGGAGAGCAGCTTAGTCACCTCAGGTTCGCTGACGATATAGTCCTGATAACAGACCGCATAGATCATGCCATCGAAATGTGCTTTGGAAATGACATTTCCTTACTGTAAGGAAATGATATTTCCGTACAGTTTGTTAGTGTTCTACATAAATAATTGTCAAGTTTGACAATTCAACCTCAATACGTTTCCATAGTAACCCAAGTAATTTTATTAGGAATTTCAAAGCACCATTTATTTGTGAATAAAATTATCGCGTTTTTTTTTTAAATCAATCAATATCTGTCGAATTTTAAACGATTTGCGGAAAAATAGTCTGTTTATCTCGTAGGAAAAGCCACATTCCTGGACTCTGTGTTGCTAAGTCTCGGCTTGCGCCTCGACATAGCAATCTTCACAGTCGTCCAGAAATGTTAAGCTTTTCCTACCCGGTAAACAATGTACTATTATTTTTGTATTCATAAGTATTGAACAATAAAATACATATGTATCTTTAATTATTTTCGCATAGAGCGCATAAGTGTGTAGCATCATCGTCATCTTCATCAACTCCTGCACACGAATTATGTGCCCATTTGGAGCATGATCGGCAACGAATCCACCCTTCTTCAGAGAAGTCATGGCAGTATAGACACTCATCTTCTGCAGCCTCTTCTTCACTATCAGATGAAGCAGGAGTAGGAATTGGCATTTTTTTCTGAATAGTAGATGATGTTTTTTGTTGTTTGGCTGGTTTAACAGTGCCTTTTTTATTTTTAAGCAGATTTCTTTTTACGGTTTGGTCTGCTTTTCCTTGCCTTTGATTTTCAGCATTCCGCAACTCGTCCTTATATGGCGATGATGTCAAAATCACAGTTTTTTCCACGTTTTCTGGTAGTCCTTTTACTTGTCTGTGATACTTTGGGAATTGGCAAAATGATTTGGGGACTAGCACCTTTAAAACTACTACAATTCAGATCTGGTTGAGAAGTTGAGTAAATGGAAGATTGTGCCGAAGTCGATGGACTGAAAATATTTTGTACAATCATGGATGGTTGGGACGAAGTTAGATGGATGGAAGTTAGATGTTGCTGGCCTGGAGGTGACTGGGCAGAATCTTTGAAAGCTGTAGTACTCTGGACTTGCATCTCCCTTGTATCATTGAGAGAAAGTTCAATGTTTGTCGTTGCAGAAGGTAAGAAATCTTCATCTTTAAAAACATTCATGTCACATGGCCAGATTCCAGTTTTTCGAAAACCATTTATAGCTGTGCTCATCGCTGCAGCCTGTATAAAAGCGGCCCCAAATAACGAAGCTATCTGAAACAAGGTAACGACTTTTCCAGGATTACATCTCAACCATTTACGTACTTCATCCTCGTAGTACTTACTTAACGGTTTCATAAATGCCACGTCTAGTGGTTGAAGTCGGTGAGAACAATGGGGCGGAAAACACAACAAAATTACCCCATTATCTCGTGCAAGATCAATTAATTCCAAGCTCTTGGTATGGGTGGAGTGTCCATCTAAAACAAGCAGAATTGGTTTCTCTTTTTTGGCTCCGGTAAAAGAAATAAATCTTTGAAACCAAACAACAAACAGTTCCTTGGTCATCCACCCAGTCTCCTGAACCTCAGCAAACGCACCCGATGGAAGTCCAGTCTGGAATTCTTGCTGCATGCGTTTTCTGGGAAAAATTAACATTGGGGGAACATATGTCCCGCTAGCGGAGAAACAAATTTCAGCGGTAACAATTTGACCTCGTTCAGCTGAAGTTAAAATTCCGACCTGACGACGTCCTTTCTTGGAAATTACTTTAGAATGACCTTTAGGATTTACTGTTAAGCCCGTTTCGTCGCAGTTATATATTCTATCCCCTGTTAACTGATGGGTATCCAAAATATTTGAAAGAAGGTCGAAAAATTGTTTTACTGCGACTTTATTAAACCCCATTGCTCTAGCTGACGAGGTAGCTTCTGGCTTTCGTAAGCTAAGATTAGGATGCCTATTCAAGAATCCTTTTACCCAGTCTAAACCTGCTTTTGAATTTTTAAACGGATGAACAATGTTGTTGCGTTCTGCTAAATCAAAAGCAAGTTCTCTTAATTCATTCATGGTCAGACCAAATAGTTGAGCTTCCACGGTGGTCAAATAAACTGCTAGTTCTGCTTCTTGTTCTATTGAAAAGATACATTTATAACGTCCAAGCGTTTTCTGAATTTTGTATTCGGAATTGTTTCGCTTTTTTTTAACGTAGCGCTCTAATGTTGTTTGGGGTATATTAAATTGCTCAGCCGCTTTCTTATATCCCATGAAACCATCTATAACTAGTTGCACTGCCTCGTGCATCTGTTGTTCACTCCAACTTTGTTGTCGATCTGTTTTTCTTTTATAATTTCTTACCATTATTATCTGAAGAAAAATAAAATGTAATTAGAATAATCAAACACCAAACATATCAATTCATGGGGCAAAATGGGTAGTACCCCATTTTGCCCTACCCCGTTTTGCCCCAGCTGCATATTTGTGATTATAGTGCAATAATAAATTTAATAACACTTGAAACGTAATAATACTAACAAAATTATAAGTTCACACCTTAGACAATGACATGAAATAAATAGCTATTGAGTGAATATAGTTCCAGTCTACTTACTTTTGTAAACGAAATATGTAAATATTGCAATACCACTATCAATCCTCACTATTCAACGAATTCATCGACTTTGGCGCGCTGTACAGCCAAACGGCGGCATCAGGTGATGTCGTACCACGTGAACACGAAATTCCTGGAGATGTAGCTCAATTGCACTAGTGGTTTGGAAAATAAGAGGGGTACCCCGTTTTGCCACACTACCCCGTTTTGCCCCCCCCCTTCCCCTATATATATATATATATATATATTTATATATATATATATATATATATATATATATATATATATATATATATATATATGTGATGTCCTCTCGTAGGAGTCACTATCCGGGTAGCTTTTGGACAGTCAGAGACAGAGTTCAAAATAAAAATAAAACTTTATTGTCTTCCTTAAATTAAATTGACAAAAATCTTATGTACATATTTACAATTTAGTTTAGTCTTCTCAGTACCTGGCCTATTTATTCAAATTAAGTTTGACCTTGTCGTATGGAGTTTTATCGGCAATCGAGTGTGTTTCGGAATTTTACGTGAACGATGTGTCGATTTAATAACAGCGGACGATAGGTACAAAGAAAAGAAAGGAACTCAACACGTCCCTTAAGTGATTCGGGTTAATAGGACACTCCTCGACAGTCTCAACACGACTGCTTCGGAGTACGGGTAATGGAGAGCTCAACACGCTCTCCGGATAACGGCGGTATGGAAACAACTTGTGAACTCAACACGTCCACAAGCCGGGGTAGGGAAGAAGAGAACCTTCAGTCAACACCTGACGATTCTGCCTCTATGAGGAAATAATGCGGTTTATATAGCAAAGTTTTGCCCTTTCTACTGTCGATACACTCCTACTTCATGGGTTGGTTCGCGCGCACGCTGGTTTAAACGGTGATGGCTTGGACTCATCGTTACACCCCCTCTTCCTGGGAAAAAAAAATTTTGGAACAAAATTTTTTTATTTTTATTCCTTGCCAGGTACTTGGTTACCCTAAAAAAACAATTTACAATACATCGAAATAAAAAATGTCCGCCCTAAAAAAAATAAATATCGTCTTCTTAAAAAAAAATCGTCTTCCCCTCTCTTAAAAAACGTCTTCCTTCGTGGGGCTTCAATTATTGGTTTTTATCCTCAGCACCTGGTTCGGGAGTCTCAGTCTGTATTTTTTTCCTTTATGCTGCGGCGGAATTAGTGAGAGCAGCGGGATTGACACTGGAATTGACTGGACTTTCCTGAATTTTTGTGATGCCCATGGCTGGTTCATCGAAAAGGTTTTTAAATTTGGAAATAGCCTTTATCAGGGGCTCGCAGCCTTTGCCCGGGGTGTTAGGTTTTGGTGTGTTTCCCAATGGTGATATTAACTCTGGAACGGTGTATGGTGGCGGCGTAACTGTGCCGTCCATTTCTATGTCACTGTAATATATTTCTAACGTGTCTGACATTATATTTGAAGGTCACTGGTAAACTGTATTAAAATATACTGTCACTACTTGGTGTTGACTGTAAGTGCTTGGACTGATTAAGGAGTAGGGAAATCGGTAAATGCGGGTTTTAGGTCTTTGATATGAGCTGTTATTGTACGGTTTTTATCGTCGTGTTTTAATTTGAATATTACATTAGAACACACTTTTTGTTATAGTATATGGGCCTGAAAATTTCGGTGCTAATTTGGCGTTAAAATATTTTGGCGGCATTTGAGAGTTGGTATTCCCTTTTCATGACTTTGTCGTTTATTGTTGGTTTCCACTCTCTTCGTCGTAAGTTGTAGTAATGGCTTTGAGTTGTGAAAGCTTTTGCCAGGTTTGTACGTACTAGTTCGAATGTTTCTCGTAGTTTATGCCATTTTATGTTTTGATCGGTATGTTGTGTGTCGTTTGGGGTTTTTACGACTTTACTTGGAATTTCTAGTTCGCGTCCAAAGTTCAGGAAGGCTGGGGAGAAACCCGTTGAATCATGTTTTAGCTGTATTATATGCGAATAGTAGTTCTGGAAGGCTCGTGTCCCCATTTCTTATGGTTATTATCGCAGAACTGAGCTATCATTGTTTTGATTACTCTGTTTGTTCTTTCTACTGGATTATTCTGGGGTGAATATGGCGGAATGTTTCTTTTAGAAATCTGGAATTCGTCTAGCAACTTTCGTACTTCCCTGTTATCGTATGTTCTTGCGTTGTCTGATATTAGCTCTTTGGTGATCCGAATCTCATAATGATTTATCTCCTAAGTTCTGACAGACTGATTTTGCCGTTGCTGTTCTGATCGGTATGGCTTCGACCCATTTTGAAAAGGTGTCCTGGAATGTCATTATAGATTTGTTTCCTTTGCTGGATGTTGGAAGGGGTCCTATGATGTCGGTTGAAACGGTGTGCCATGGATGTGGGGGAATTTGTGTAGATTGCATGCGGCCTGGAGTTAAGCTTTGTTGCGGCTTAAATTGCTGACAGTTCTTGCAGTTCCTGACGAACTTTGCGGCGTCTTTAAACATCCCTGGCCAGTAGTATTTTCTAGCTAGGCGGGTTATTGTTTTAGCTATTCCTAGATGTCCTGCGGTCGGTTGCTCGTGGGTTTTCTGCCAGGAGTTGTTGTCTCTTGTGGTTTGGGATGCAAAGTTTCCAGGGGTTGGATACCTCTGTCTCTTTTAAATCGTATTTGTCCCAGAAGTGTCGATAGAGAAGTCCATCTTTGATAGAGTAGTCTGGAAATAGTTGCGGATTTGTCTGGATTTTATTTAAAGCTTTATTGTACCATTCGTCGGGTTCTACATCTTCTACGTTTATTATGCAAACCAGATCTACTGGTTCTCTAGAGAGCGCGTCGGCCAGGACGTTCTGGGAGCCCTTTCTGTAAATGACATCGAAGTCAAATTGTTGCAGCAGCATTGCCCATCTAGCTATTCTACCTGTAGGGTTTTCCATTGTTTGTAAGTATCGTAGACTTTGATGATCTGTGATAATTGAAAATGGGTATCCTTCGATGTAGGGTTTCATCTTTTCTACACCGAAGATGATCGCTAGTAGTTCTTTTTCTGTCACGCTGTAATTTTTTTCGGCTTTTGTTAGGTTTCGACTTGCGTAAGCGATGACTTGTTCCTGTCCTTCGTCGTTTGTTTGTACTAAAGCTACTCCTAAACCGTGGTTCGAAGCGTCCGATTGTAAAAAAAATCTTTTCTGGAAGTCCGGGCAGATCAGTATTGGAGCTTGTGTCAGTAGTAATTTTATTTTGTTGAATGCTTCCTCTTGGTCTCTGTCCCAAGTCCAATGTTGTTTTTTTTTTAGTAGCTTTGTTAAAGGAGCTGTAGTTCGTGAAAAATCTTTTATAAATCTCCTATACCATGAGATGATGCCCAAAAATCGGCGTAGTTGTTTAAACGGTTTTTGGCGCGGGATATTCGACTATAGCTTTTGTCTTGTTTTTCGTCCACTTTTATTCCCGTTTTGTTTACTACATGGCCTAAATAATTTATCTCTTCTTTGCAGAATTTACATTTGTCTATATTAATTCGTAGTTTGGCCTGCTGTAGTCTGTGAAGTACTTCTTTTAAGTTTTCCATATGTTCCTCGAACGTTTTCCCCAGTACTATTATGTCGTCTAAATAGGCGAATGCATGTGGTTCCATTTCTGGGCCGATTATTGTATCTAGTAATCGTTGAAAAGTAGCGGAGGCGGCGTGTAATCCGAATGGAAGTACTTTGAACTGGAATAGTCCTTTTCCTGGTGCTATGAAAGCGGTTAAGGGTTTGCTTGCTTCGGAAAGTGGTACTTGCCAATATCCATTTTTTAGATCCAACGTGGTAAAATATTTTGCAGATTTTAACTTTTCTAGGATATGATTGATGTACGTAATGGGTAGGCATCTTTTTCTGAGATGTCGTTGATTTTCCTAAAATCGATGCAAAATCTGTATCCGTTGTTATCCTTCTTTTTTACTAGAACGATGGGGGAACTGTACGGGCTATTAGATTTTTCTATCACATTCTCTTCTAGCATCTTATCTATCTCATCGTTTATGATCTTCTGCATTGCCGGGTTTCGGGGCCTGTATCTTTGTTTGATCGGTGTATTATGTTTAAGTTTTATTGTATGTTCGGTTAGATGTGTTTGTTCCTTTAATGTGTTTAAATTTCTCCAATTCGGTTAGTAACAATTCCTGTAATTCTTTTTTTTTGGTATTGTTTAGTGTAGTAACTAATGTCGAGCTGCTCTCGTTTCGGACTGTTCGTGAATTCCGGTATGTATGACGGAATGTCTTCGGTCTGGTCGTCGGCCGCGGTATCGGTCGGTAGTTCGGTATATCTTCGGTCTGGTTGTCGACCGCGGTATCGGTCGGTAGTCGGTATATTTTCGGTCTGGTCTTCGACCGCGGTATCGGTCGGTAGTCGGTAGGTCGTTTTGTTATATATCTTGCTCTTGCTTTTCGTTGACCTCGGAATTGGTCGGTATTCGGTTATTGTCTGCATTGTACGATCTGGATCTGTGTTCTGTCCTGGTTTGGTATTGTTCTCTCCTTCTTACCCGATTTCTATTTAAGATGTTTGATAAATCAAGGCCCCATCTTGTTATTTCATGCATTCCCAGTACTACTTCTGAAGCTAGGTTTGGTAAAAATGTAGCTTGGCTTTTCTCCAAACGTTGTCTATGGAACATTTTGCTGTAAAACAGATTTCTATGTTGCTGGTTTTTCCATCTGCCAGCGTGATCTTTAAAGCTTTTCTGTCGCTTTTTGTTCCACATTGTTCCAATATTTTTTTACCTTTTTGTCCTATAAACGAATTTTGGGCTCCTGTGTCTATTAGTGCTTTTAACTTTTTACCGTTGCTGAACGTTATCGTTGTGTGGGGTCGTTGATCTGTATAGTGTGCGTAGCTGGAGGTTGTTAGGGAGGACTCTAAATGCTGACTGGGTTGCCTCCTTCTTGTCCAGTCCTGTTGGAGTTTTCCGGTCGGCTTCTACATTGGCAGTTATTGGAAGTTGTTCCTCGGGTTCCGCAATGGCTGCAGAAGAGTACAGCGATAGCTCTGCAGTTTCTTCTATTGTGGCCTCTGCGCCGCATCTCCAACAACAAGTCTGTCTGTCGAAATTCTGTATTTTGTTATTACGACTATTTGCCTGTGTCCAGTCACACCTTGTATTGTTTCTGTTATATATTTCTTTTTGGACCATATCATATTCTTCCGCTAGTCTGATGATGTCCTGTGTTGACGATACGTCTTGCCTCTTTATATACAACTTGTATTTCGGGTTTATATTGGTGTATATCCTGTTTAGTTCTTCTTGGTGATTGAATTCACCGTGTCTTCTGATCATTGTTTGAATATCAATGATGTAGTCTTTTACACCTTCGTGTTTCGTTGGAGTCGGTTCCGGATTCGAGCTTCCAGAGATTGCGTGAGAACGGAGGAAACGAAGAAATTGCGGAAATCTTGTTCGAAGTCTTTTAATTCGTTCCAATATTTATTATTGTTTCTGTACCATAGTAATGCTTTCCCGTTTAATGTTTCTGGTAGAGCTTGTAAAACGTGGGTGTCTTGTAGGCCGTAAGCTGTCTGGAGTTCTTTCAACCGTTCTATGAATTCTATTGGGTCTCTTGAACCGTCAAAGTGTAACCCCCATTTGCGTACTATTTCCATCTTTCTTTGTCTGTCTTCCATCTGGTTTTCTTCTATTTCCTCTGGGTTTTTGGCCTTTTTGAGTTGGTGCCTTGATGATCGCAACTAATCTCGCTCTTAGCTCGCTGAAATTCCCTTCCGTCGACTGTTCTCTGTTTGTTAATTCGGCTATAAGTTCGTCCTTTCTTTAAATAGGTACACCCAACTAACCTTCGACGTTTCCGGAGCGTCTGTCATTTTTGAACTGTGAATCACCCTGTATTTGAACAAAATTTGAGATGTAGTACTGTCTCATGAAAATAAAATTCGGAATTCGGTCGGCATTATTGTTTAAAACGAATTTTTCTGCTCGGGCGCCATTTGTGATGTCCTCTCGTAGGAGTCACTATCCGGGTAGCTTTTGGACAGTCAGAGACAGAGTTCAAAATAAAAATAAAACTTTATTGTCTTCCTTAAATTAAATTGACAAAAATCTTATGTACATATTTACAATTTAGTTTAGTCTTCTCAGTACCTGGCCTATTTATTCAAATTAAGTTTGACCTTGTCGTATGAAGTTTTATCGGCAATCGAGTGTGTTTTCGGAATTTTACGTGAACGATGTGTCGATTTAATAACAGCGGACGATAGGTACAAAGAAAAGAAAGGAACTCAACACGTCCCTTAAGTGATTCGGGTTAATAGGACACTCCTCGACAGTCTCAACAGGACTGCTTCGGAGTACGGGTAATGGAGAACTCAACACGCTCTCCGGATAAACGGCGGTATGGAACAACTTGTGAACTCAACACGTCCACAAGCCGGGGTAGGGAAGAAGAGAACCTTCAGTCAACACCTGACGATTCTGCCTCTATGAGGAAATAATGCGGTTTATATAGCAAAGTTTTGCCCTTTCCTACTGTCGATACACTCCTACTTCATGGGTTGGTTCGCGCGCACGCTGGTTTAAATAACGGTGATGGCTTGGACTCATCGTTACATATATATATATATATATATATATATATATATATATATATATATAATATATATATATATATATATATATATACATATATATATATATATATATATTATATATATATATATATATTTATATATATATTTATATTTATATATATATATATATTATATATATATATATATATAAATATATATATATATATATATATATATATATATATATAGCTCTGATTTAAAAAGATTTGTAACTTGTAAACATAAATCGCTACATTTAAGAATTTACACTATCACTTAGTGGCCTAATATGTATGTCTGTGTCTTATATGTAATTTAGATGGCAAATTTTACCATTTCATAAATGTTCAGGTCTGGCTATGAAATTGCTTTGAGAACTACAGCTAGCTATATGAGATGAAGGATTGTTGTTGGCCGTATATTTTATTTATACGCTGTTATTTTTGTTTTTTAAGTATCAAAGTGTAATTACTGCTTATTTGGTCATTAGAAATAAATACCAATGGTTGGGTTTGATATTCTTCTAGTTTTTTAACTGACAGAAAGTGGGAGACTGCTTGAAGTTAGCACAGATGTCATAGGATGTAGCTATTTCATCGAGTTAGAATCTATAGAGAGGGCATCACGAACGACTTCACTTAGCCATATTGTTAATACTGTTGTTAATATTGTTTTGACACTTTTGACAGATCGTATAAGTTTATTTACGTTCGTTGTTTTTCGAATATTTTTAGTTTTATAATACTTTTATAGAAACTGTAATAATATATTGCGATAGTGCATAATAATGGTTTCTTGTTCTCAACGTAGTTGCAGTAGCAGAAACAATGCTAATAAAAAATCTTCAGCCATGATCCCACGTTATTCCTGAAGATTTTTTATTAGCATTGCTTCTGCTACTGCAACTACGTTGAGAACAAGAAACCATTATTATGCACTATCGCAATATACCTATTATTACAGTTTTTATAAAAGTATTATAAAACTAAAAATATTCGAAAAACAACAAACGTAAATAAACTTATACGAGCTGTCAAAAGTGTCAAAACAATATTAACAATAGTATTAACAATATGGCCGAAGTGAGGTCGTTTTTAGTCACGTGATGCCCTCTCCATAGATTCTAACTCGATGGTCCGGCCATGATCCCACCGCCATATTGGTATTATCGTTAGCCACACCTACCTACGCCGTTTTTAATATACACGTTAATATGCTCATAGCTTCTCCATAGATTCTAACTCGATAAGCTATTTCATGAAACTAGCTTGTCTGACAACACAGAACGCAAAGAGAGAGGGCGAATATTTATTCTACGTGACATAAAGAGAGAGTAAATGATGACAGAGGAAGAAATGAAAACAGGGGGAGAAATATAGAGGGCGCCAACTATTTTAAATTAAAAATAGTAAAATTAAACTGAAGATAAACAAATTAATAAATTAATAAAAAAATTAAAATGAAATAATTATTTAAATATAAATTAATAGAGATGTGACGTTTATAACGTTACAACATAATTCCACTACCAGGATGCTCAAAAGATGACTTAGCTAGAAATAAAAGATGCAACCACAAAAGCAACAGGAAGCAACATTCCAAAATAATGACATCAACACCAATGAAGTTACTTCTAGAAGAAAAACAACGGAAGAAGGAAGAGTAAATGACAAATAAAGCCAGCAAAGGAACCAAACAAAAAATAGGCATCGAAGAGTCCAGTCGTCCGCAAATAGTTCCAAAAAGAAATTGTATAAGAACACAAAAGATATATCATCTGAAGATGAGGATGATGACGATGACCGTGATAGGGACGTTAACGAAGATATTTGCACAATTTGTGGCGAATTCGGTAAAAACAGAGAACTCTGGATCCAATGCAGCATTTGCGGCCAATGGGCACACAAAGAATGTACCAGTTTCGAAGGCAAAATTTACATTTGCGATTTCTGCATTTAATTATTTTTTAAATGGAGGTAATAGTGGCAGTGACCACTATTCCCCCTTTTCCCTTAAGTCCAAAAGTGAAGTAGAGGGTAACAGGAACCTAAATCCAAATTTTCAAACAAATCTGTCATGACGAGGAAAATTACACTCCAAAAGGGTCATTTACTGGCGTAATTCTTTAACATATTGTAGTACCTCATAAATTGCTATGGCTTCCGCACGGAAGATGGAAAAAGCATGGCTTAATTTAAACATTTTTTTTTATTATTATTAGCAGTACTTATGTATAGAGAGATGAGACTAGGAGATGGATATATAAAAGCCAATAAATTGGTTATTTTGTATAATAGATTATTTGACTTGGTATGTAGTTTGGTATGTACTTGCTTTCAAAATTCTCAAAACCAGCTGATTTCTACAGAACAAATTACCGATAGTTCTTAAAAATTATGTGAAGCAGCCTTAATTACATTTTACTTTCAATTGTTACCGTTAATTTTGAAATTTCTGATAAATGTCAAAATATGTCCTTTCAAAATAGAAATGTGTAGTATTTTTCCTGGAACACTGTTTGTAGTATGTGAGAAGAATGAATTGCAGGGCTAGTAAGTACTCATATATTTTACATAATGCTGTGAATGTATAATTTTATTTTAAGGTTTCGCCAGTTTATAAATAAAATCATAGGTTACATATTTTTGCTCATCAATTATTATTGTTGTAAAACATTTGGAAGCCGCGATAAAGGATATATACAGATTTAATATAATATTAATAAATCGATTAAAAAATGCTATTGTGCTGCGCTAAACAAAATGAGATCATTTTGAACAATGTTAATATTGTTTAAACTTCTATTTATATAATAATCCTTTCAGTTTTTAAATGGTTAAATATTGTTTTTTTTTTCTTGAAATTATCCTAGGTATTATCATCCCCTCATACATTTCACAAATACTGTTTCTTTGGCTAAGGTTTCTTCCGTCCCATCCTTGTCACCTGATCGGTTAGCCCTAAGCATTCTTCTGTAGCATACTTAACCCGTTGACGATGTGAGTCGATTTCGTCGTCGCTTCTGTACCAAGTATTATCCAAAGACATCGGAAAATGTGTTAAGCGCCAAGCCAAAATATGATAAAATTGATTCTTTTCGAAGCTCTCTTCTAAAACTCTTTCAGTAACATTATACACTCTTTATGAAAATTTTACCTTTTATCAGTGATCTGTAAGCCTCTTCTCGAAATATATTATAGTTTAGATCTCAAGTTACTATTATTATACGTGTAGCGTCATCGAACACTTTCATTTTTAGAATTGTATCGAAATATTATTCAAAATAACTTCTATGACACTTATTACTAACAAAATCAAATGACAATTATTGTACCTATCAAAATCTCATCACTCTTCCTTAATTTTCAGGTTTATTATTATTGAGTTAATGCCTCGACAACTAAGATCATTGGCATGGTACAGTCAGGTACCTAGTGTAGTGTGTGTGTGCGTGTGTAGAGTAATTGTCTTAATACTTAGCAAAGTCGACGTCATTGTCTTTGCTAAGAGACGCTAATTGTATCCGAACGTCTGCGGTCCCTCCGGTGAGTACCGATCACACTAGGATAGAAATTATTTTCATTCATTAATCTTTAATAAACTAAAATTTCTCCACCCAGATGAGATTCGAACTCACGACCTTTAGGTTTAAAGGTAGGCGCTCTTACCACTGAGCCCAAGGGATTTAATTTTCAGGTTTGAATAAAGTAAAAATTATGAAATATTGAATATTCTACGAAAATTCAATTTTCTTCTCGAAATATTCAGCTTGACGGCTGACAGCGACTTTAGTCTTCGTTTTCTGTAGGCCACGTATCTTACTCAATACACACAATTATTATTTATTTGACAACGATATCTTTGATGAAGTGGCTAGGGCTATCTACTTAACTGCTTCGTCCGCGAAACTTTTTTTTCTCATCCTCCCAAATCTCTGATATTATATATTATTAGATTATGTGTATATATATATATAATATATATATATATATATATATTATATATATATATCAGATATAAAAGTTTATCAAATCTTATACGAGGTATGTCAAAAAATATGAATTTCGCTCAACAGTAAATGTACATTTCTGAAAGTAAGTAGGTACATTTATATTTCACAATATCGAAAATTGTTATCATGAAAAGTTGGTTGGAATTAAAAACTATCTTTTAATACGCAATTACATCCTTCTAATTGAAAAACATTTTTTTTGCAAATTTTTCTTAAATTTTTACTTATTACAAATATGATATTAAAACTCTTTTATTATTCATTTTACGAAAAACATTGGTTATAAAAAGTTGTGCATGGTCTAAAACTGAAGGTGCAATTATCAGATATCAAATTTTATCTATCTCATACGAGGTATGTCAAAAAAGTACCTTGACATTTCATTAAAAACTAATAATTAACAATTAAATATTTCTAATGAACAAAACAAATTGCAATTTCTTTTCAAATTACCAGTACCGAACAATTTTTTTTATTTATTACAAAATACTTTCCCATTCTTATAGAAAAAAAAGGTTACTAACTCTTCAATTAAACTTTTTGTTTTGACAATTTTTGTTTTGTGAAAATTGTCTTATTATTTTTTACCGGAACGAAAAAGTTCAATACTACGTTACTACTTTAGTACTAAGTTACATATTTGCAATAAATAAAAATCGGCATTTTTTTTCAATTAATCTAATTCCATATTAAAACCTGGTATTGCATATGGTTTGGAATTGGGGATGGGTGTACATCCTCGTATTCAGCTTACCATGGAAGTGGAAACTGATTCATCTCTACCGTTTGTCGACGTTATCATAAAGAAAACCAATCCCGAGGTTTTCATCACTCTATTTATCGAAAGCCCACCCATGCCAATCGTTACTTGCATGCAAACTCTCATCATCCTCTTTCATAAATTAATTAAGTTATTAATACGCCTATCTCAAGATCAATACGCCTTTGCAATGATGCAAGTAGACCCGTTTAACTCTGAAGTTTAAAACAAGTCCTCATCTAAAACGGTTATTCCGAAAATAACATCAATAGGAGCATCCACAGACATCAATTTCCCACTCAATCTCAACCCAAAGACCTCATCATACGAAAGCTTTTCTTCCTTACATCAAAGGTGTCACTGACAAAATCGACAAAATTCTAAAATCAAGAGGAATGAAGACAATATTTACCCCCGACAAAAACTTTCATCTCTTGTCCAACCAATCAAAGACAACATTCCAAATGAACAACAAAGAGTTTATGGAATTCCTTGTACAGACTGTCCTCGATGCTATATAGGCCAAACAAATCGTAGAATTCACAATAGGATTTATGAACACTTCATTTCTGTCAACACCACCTTCATACAGGTCACAAAATTAATTTTGAAAACTCCAGAACCATAGCTCTCATCCACTTCTATAAACTAAGAATTATCCGAGAAGCCATAGAAATTTAAAAAAATGCCAAATGGTCTCAATAAAAGAGATGACGGCATACGATTACCTTCGACTTCTCATAAAGAAAATATCATCCGCACCAACCGTCAACGAAAATCCTACTGTCAGAAATGTTCGCGCCAACGCCCTAATTTGCTTTATAACGAATATTGCATCTGTACACGATCTTCCACTACGAAAACCCTGTTGTTAATCTGCTAAACAATCCTGTGATTTATTAGCGCTTGTAAAATTTTAGTTGTAGTATTTAGTAGTTATTTAGTTAAAAGTTTTAGCGTAGTATTTAACAAGTAACCTCTGTAGTTTTCTGGCTGTTGTTTATCTCCTTTTTTGAATAGTAGAGTTAGTTCGTTTGTTCTCCATTCTTCCGGTATTTTATTGTGTTTTATAATTTTATTAACTAATGTTGTTAATTGTTCTGTCATTGCTGCTCCACAATATTTCAGTAACTCGTTTGGTATCCCGTCTTCACCTGCTGCTTTTCTGTTCTTCAGGTTTTTAAGTATTTTCCGAACTTCCTGTGCATTTATATTAAGTTCTTCACTTTTGGTAATTTCTGGTGTTTCCGGTTCGATCGTCGTTTGTTCTTCCTCTGCATATTTAACAGATCGACGCGTATTTAACAGATAGAAAGTTTTGTGTTTTGAGTTGGGGACTCTTTCTCAGTTGAGAGAACGGTTTTAAGTGGGGTACCGCAAGGATCAGTTTTGGGCCCACTTTTATTCATAGCATACTCAAGTAATCTACAATTTCATATTAAATGTAACAAAGCTTTCTATGCAGATGACACGAAGCTATTTTCCGATCCCTCCGTAAATTTCCAGTTACTAGAAGATGACCTTGATTGCATATCGGAATGGTGCTTTACTTGGATGCTGCCCGTTAATGTGGAAAAATGTGTAGTTCCTCACATGGGTAAAAATAATCCGTGTCTTCCCTACTCTATCAATGGGCGCGTGTTAAAAACAGTGAAATCACATAATGATCTAGGTGTTATAATTAATAACAATCTAAGTTGGTCGGAACATATTTTGCATATTTCTAAAAAAGCTAACAGTAAATTATATCTACTAAATAAAACGTTCGCGAAAGTGTCATTTATGAGCTCAGTTCATCTGTACATTCGTCCAGTTCTGGAATATTGCGGAACTGTTTGGTGTCCGGTATTAGTGCGCGATCGTAAAATTCTCGAAAACGTACAGCGGCAGTGCACTAGGATGTAGGGATGTGTAGTTCACCATCGAAATAGTTCTAATAAACGATTCTTTCACCTGAACTAATTGAACTAGTTCATTAATTTTCATAGAACTAGTTCACTGCGAACGATTTGCATTATAAATTATGTCTCGACTTCTAAAGAAGAAAATAATGAATGAATGAATTACAGTGGCGGCTTTTCTTTATGTGCTGCTGAGCTGCAGAACTACCAAACAACCATAGCAAATCTTAATTATTAAAGAATAATTAATATAGTTTTATTTCAAATCTGCCATATTATCATATTAAACATAAACTGTTAATAATAATTCACCAACAACGATGATTAATATTATTTTTTTTACGTATTTACTCCTCTAGTGAAACCGTATAATTTTTTTACGTATTTGGTGCTCCAGTGAAGCAATCTTTTTACGTATTTGCTGCTCCAGTGAAGCCGCGTCGATAACAACCGAAACACTGGCAGCGGTAAAATGCATTTATTAGGCAAACGGCGATCTTAGCCGATGTGCTTCGGCAATCGGCTGATTAACGGCCTCGGAAATGTGTTTGCGAGCTGCAATTCACGACAGTTATTCGTGACCGTTGCATCTGTGCCGTGTTTAGAAATTCTTAGGTTACAATTTTGTTTAATTTGTTTTGTTCGAGCGTGTTTAAAACAATGGAGTTTCAATTTAAATTAGGTGTAAATAAATTTCAAAAACTTCACTATCAACAACAGTTGATTATAAAAGAACGTGGCCGTCCTATGCCTGATCTTAATATTGAAGTGTCCGGTAAAAGCCGTGGAAAAACATATACGCGTAAATTTAATAAAGACATGTATCTACGAAATCAGTGGATTTGTGGATGTTCCGAAAAAAATGCTTTTTTCTGTTTTCCGTGTGCATTATTCGGCGCAGATAAAGAGGAAAAATTGTGGCGCGAGACAGGAGTGCGGGATCTAGTGCATTTAAGTGAAAAAATAAAGAAGCATGAAAACACGCAAACTCATATGAACAATGAAATGCGATTTGCATTATTTGGGAAACTTAATATACAGGCCCAACTTGACTCTGCTTATTGGATAAATATACAAAAACACAATGAAGAGGTGACGAAAAACAGGTATGTTTTGTCAAAAATAATTGACTGTATAAAATTCTGTGGGGCTTTTGAGCTCGCCTTACGAGGACACGATGAATCTGAAACATCAGATAACCCTGGAATTTTTCGTGGTTTAGTGAATTTTTCTGCTGAACTTGATAAAACACTTAGTGAACACCTTACAAATGCGACAATTTTCAAAGGTACCTCAAAAACAATACAAAATGATATTTTGGATTGCATGCTAGAAGTATACGCTGAGGAGATTTTAAACGAAATCAATGAAGCCCCATTTTTAGCAGTGATAGCTGATGAGACAACGGATGTTTCTATGAAATTTCAAATGGTCATTGTTTTTCGTTATGTAAAAAACGGTGCTCCAGTTGAAAGGTTTTGGACTTTTTTGCTTCCAGAAAAACATGATGCTGAAACCTTAGCTAACACAATTTTGAATGTTTTAGACCCAATATTAAAGAATAACAAAAATAAGCTCATTGCACAAAGTTATGACGGAGCAGCTGTTATGAGTGGGATACATGGCGGAGTGCAAACAATAATTAAGAGAAAATATGAAACTGCTCATTTTGTGCACTGTTACGCCCATCAATTGAATCTAATAATGTCAAGAGCATGTTCTATTAATTCCCAAGTACGCGTATTTTTTGGAGATTTACATGATATACCTGGATTTTTTAGTCATTCACCTCAAAGAATAGCTGTCTTAAATCAAATAGTTGGAAAAAATATTCCTCGTTCAATCCCTACACGCTGGAATTTCAATATTCGTACAGTAAATGTCGTTTACGAATATAGAGACTTTATTATTGAGTGTATGGAGCAACTAGAAGAAGAGTCAAATGCTATTACTTCCAAGGAAGCAAGAGGACTTAGACGTATTCTGGAAGATCAAAATTTTACTTTCTGGCTGACTGTTTTTCATTATATTATGCCACATGTTGACGTTTTGTACAATAATCTTCAAAAAAAGAACATGGACCCAACCGAAGCACAGAAAGCTATACATGTTTTTGAGCAAAGTATTAACAATGTCCGAAATAAAATAGACCCTATCATACATCAAGCTTCAAATTTAAATGCGGCGCCTAGTGTCCAAAAAAGGAAACGCCCAAATAACAGCCAACAGGATCACCGTATTGCCTGTCTAGAAGTTTGTGATGTTATTATAAACAATGCAAAAGAACGGTTTGCATATACAAATCATCTAGTTGCCGCAACACTTTTATCTTCAGAACATTTCGAAAAATATAATAATAAGTTTCCTGAAAATGAATTGGATTTAACTTGTACAGCTTATAACTTCTTTGATAAAAACCGTTTGCGAACAGAACTGTCAGTTTTGTATTCCAATATCGAGTGTAGAACATTAAAAGGTGCAGTGCCTTTACTAAAATTTATAATTTCTAATAATTTAGAGGACACATTAACAGAAACCAAAAAGTTGATACAAATTCTGGTGACTACGCCAATGACCACAGCAGAAGCTGAACGTAGTTTTTCAACTTTAAAACGGATCAAAACATTTTTAAGAAATTCAATGTGCGAAGACAGATTAACAGCCCTTTCCACACTCTCGATAGAAAAAAAGTTCATCGCTTCAATACCGAACTTTAACGATAAAGTAATCGAAAAGTTTGCGACAAAAAAGGACCGGCGTATTAATTTCCAATTTAGAAAAATGCAATAAATGTAAGTTAATCAGATTTTTATAGCATGTCGTTATTAGTTACTATTAATTAGTATTAAAGCTAATTTTATTGTTTTTGTTTTCGTATGTTATTCTATTTCTATTATTTTATATTGACCGTGGTTCATGCAGCACACCCTATAGCAGATGTCACGAGCCGCCACTGATGAATTAGAACATATATTTATTATTTTGTGAATGGATGGACCAACTAGTTTAAAAAAAAATGCCGATTAGCCTCAGATAACAGATTTATAATTCTTATGAATGTGACAATACCATAAGGTCTTATCTTAATGTCATAATGGTTTGAATCTTATGCCCATGTATGGCTTGGATGTTGCCATGCTGTGTTGTTTCTTGTATTGTAATTTTGAAATAAAAATTTTAGTTGTGGTTAAAATGATTGAGGCATTTTTTAGTGAGAATAAAAATGTGTTATTTAATGTTATATTAAAATAAAAACTAATCATATAATAATTTAAACCATTTAAACCTAAACATACGATCGAAAGAAATAGTTCCGAACTACTTGTACGGTAGTGAACTAGTGAAAGACTGACTGAAAACCGAAGTAAACGGGCGGCCAGCGCCGAGCTTGTGTGATGATTGAGACCTGAGACGAGACATCTATCAACTAGTTCTGTTAGGGTTGGATTTCGATGTCGGTCCTATAAATAGTTCTTTCGCGAACTAGTTCACTGAACTAGTTCATTTTCAATCTCACAATCTCACATTTGAACAACGTCGACTTCGAGGCGATTTAATTATTGCGTTTCGGATAGTAAAATACAACTTTGAAAATGTGGGGGATATGTTTATACTAGACAATGATAATCGTCTTCGTGGCCACAAACTTAAGTTTAAAAAGAAAACTTTTTTAACAACTAGACAATTTTTCTCTGTAATCGAGTGTTCTCGATATGGAATAGCTTTCCGGCTGAGATCGTAGTTGCTCCATCTGTCAATATTTTCAAAAATAAACTGGATGGCCATTTGTTCCATAGTTGAACATTTAATTTGTATTTAACACTTGCTATTACCTATGTTTTTGTTTATTCATTTAGTTAGTGCTTAATATGTAACTATTGTAATGTAACCATTTAATTGCACACCATATAACATTGTATTCATATGGGCATATCGTTTTGCGACCCCTGCTCAAATTTATTGTAAATAATAATAATAATATAGTATCCTATATACGTATCCTTTTCTATGTGTTTTGGTTCTATTAGTTCCTTTACCTCGGTTCTTGTATTTCCTTTTGTAGACCGTAAAAATCATGTTCCATTTCTTTCAAAAAGCTTTCCCAGTGATCATTTTTTATTTCTTTTGCGTTTGTTTCAATAAATCAATTATGACACGAGCTATGTGATATGTTGCGCCATTTTTGAAACCATAGCTCCTGCACATCATGGTTGTTCAATTGAGGAATGAAAACGACAGTAATCATAGCTCTATAGCGGTCACCATTGACTGTAACGTTCTGGTTAGCATCGGTTTTTAAGAGGTACATACTAATGATTCCACCAGCTCACAAAGCACACCAAACAGTCAGTTTTTCTGGATGTAAGGGTGTCACAACATACACTTGAGGATTATCTTCGCTCAAAGTACGTTAGTTTTGTTTGTTGGCATAACCATTCAACCAAAAGTAAGCTTCATCGCTAAAAAAAATCGCTTATAAAAATAGGATCAACGGCAATCTCGTTTTGGACGCATTCACAAAATCTATGCCTTGCTAGGTGATAGTGTAGCTTTAATTCCTGCATGAGTTGGATTTTGTAGGCGCGCAAACCAAGATCTTTCCGCAAAATCTTCAATAAAGTGGATGGACACATATCCAACTGCTGTTCACGATGGCGGATAGACTGACTCGGATCTTCCTCTATGCTACGCTCTATATCAGCAACAACTTCTTGTGCGCACTGTAACGTCTCTGTGGATGCGCATTATCATTTACAGTAAACGTGGTGCGAAAATGTTCTATAGTGAATCAAATTAATTGCTCTGATGGACCATTATGTTGACAATAAAATGGTCGTAGTGCGCGATACGTATATAACCATAATTTTCTAAATAAATTTGCACAATTTGGAAGCGTTGTTCAGACTTTAGTCTATTCATGCTGAAATACCAAACTAAACTAAACATAAATCACTTGACAGCTGTCAGAATGGTCGCAAGTTAAAAAGGTGTTGCCAACTTATATTTCTATATCTCTAAAAAATCACCCTTTATATTCTAACAACATTAGAAAGCTCCTAGCGGATTGAAAACACAAAATATCTAAAAAGTTCGTCAAATGTATAGTTGTTGTAAAGTGTATTTTGAACTAATTTATAAGTATGATATCTTGATTCTAATAATCCGAACAATAAATAAACTTAAGGATACATTAGCAAATTATACACTTGAGTGCAAAACAATCGACCCGAAAGCGATATTTGAGATTACACCTTCTGTTTTAATGTAAAAAGTATGAAAATAACAAGATGTAATGTGCAAACAGTAACTTTATTATTGAACTTACAAAAACTGCTATTTCATTATTTGGAAGACGCATTATAAAAACAATATATGCAATACGAACAGAGTTTCCCAAATATTCATCATTGGAACTATCCTCCATAGAAAGACGTAATGAATAGAGAAATCATCAATTACAAAATGAATTTTTTTATTTTTCAGTATCTGATATTACCACCTCTATTCCTAATTACACTTTCCAATCGATTTCGCATGGATCGGATGACTTTTCTAATAAATTCTTGAGGCATTGCTTCCCATTCATCATGAAGCGCAGCTCTCACTTCCATTATACTCCTTGGTGCATCATTTCTGCTCCGGACCCTTCGTTTAAGCTAATCCCAAACATGCTCTATTGGAATTATGTCCGGACTCAACGCAGGCCAATTTATTGTAGGTATACCGATCTTAGTCAGATAGGTGGTGGTGACTCGTGCGGTATGACATCTCGCATTATCATGCAATAAAATAAAGGCATTAACAATAAATCGCGCGTATGGAACCACATGTTCCTCCAAAATATCATCATCTCACATGTAACGATCCGATGTTAAACCTCCTCCACGTCCTCCACCAGGCACGAAAACCAGCTCGGTTTTCCCATCCATGGAAATGCCTGCCCAAAACATACAAGAACCGCCTCCGTATGACACAATTTCTCATATACAACATTGAGCAAATCGTTCCCCTGGCCTTCTATAGACTCGACGCCTCTTGTCGTTGCCATGTAGGCAGATCCTACTTTCGTCCGAGAATAATACCTGACTCATTGATAGTCGTCCCAATCCAGATGTTCGCGAGCAAATTCTAGTCATCTTTGCTTCTGGGCTGCAGTTAGCTTGAGACCAGTAGCTGCCCTTTTTGGTGTCAGGTTGGCTGCTTTCAGTCTCCTTCTGACTGTCCAAACGCTGGTAACCACACCTCGGACCTCTCTAAGCTCTTCTTTGAGATTAGCACCAGTCAAATGTCGATTTCTCAGAGATTTAGATACAAGAAATCGATCATCTCTCTCTGTTGTTATTCGTTTACGACCTCCTTCTTGTCGGCGGACATAATCACCAGTATCTTGGTACCGACGATACACTCGGGACACTGCAGATTGGCTTTAATTTAGTCGATTTGCCACGGCTCTCTGGCTCAGGTCTTCCCTCAATAATGCTACTGCTTGAGCTGCTTTGACGGATGTGGTATCCATTTGTTATGAAATTGCGAACTAATTGACTGATGTATTAGTGGATTGCTATGGAAATTGATGCTTACGATGTGTTAAGTGGGTGCGTGTTAATATCAATGGGTCAAATTATGACCCCTTCTCTACGTGTTGCATTATTTATTTGTAATACGTCACCCGCAAAAGCAACGATGGACTCCACAATAGCAACTGTACGCATACAGTACGAATTAACTGACAGCTTCGAAATAGTTCAAGGGCTGAAACAAGGTGATGGACTAGCTCCAACACTGTTCAATCTGGCCCTTGAATATGTCATCAGAAAGCTGAATGTCGGAAGAGCCAATCTCCTAACAAACAAATCTGTCCAGCTCGCCGCATATGCGGATGACATTAACCTCATGTCCCGCAGAGTGGATGATGCAGCAGAAACATATTCGCAGCTGAAAAAAACGGCCAAGGAGATTGGACTTGAAATAAATACACAGAAGACAAAAATACTAACACAGACGCGGACAAAGCGAACAAGAAATCAAATCAAAGTAGAGGACGACATTGAAACAGTGAAGAGTTTTACTTATCTGGGAGTCGAAATGAATACGGAGGGAACAGAAGAGGCCGAAATTCAGAAGAGAATAATGAAGGGAAATAAAGCCTATTTTTCCCTGATTAACATATTCCGCTCCAAGACGGTACATCGAAAATCGAAACTTAAGGTCTATAAAACTATCATCAGACCGATAGTATGCTATGGATGCGAGACATGGGTTTTGACAGAAAGCACTAAACGAAGATTAGAGGTTTTCGAGAGAAAAATCCTAAGGAAGATCTTTGGACCCATCACTCAAAATGGGATGTGGAGATCTAGATATAACCATGAACTCTACCAACTGTTCAAAGAAGCACCTATTGTAGAGTTCGCTAGAGTACAAAGGCTTCGATGGGCTGGTCATGTGGTACGGATGGATGCCGACAGATTGCCGAGAAAGGCCTTGGATGGTAAAATGCAGGGCAGAAGACCAAAGGGAAGACCACGTAATAGATGTGAGAACGAAGTCACAGCAGATGCGCACAACTTATTGAACGTCAGGGCTTGGAGAAAAGTGGCGCGGGATCGCCTTTGTTGGAGGCAGAAGTTACAGGAGGCCAAGGCTCAATTTGGGCTGTAGCGCCATTGGAAGAAGAAGAAGAATACGTCACCCGATTTACCAAAAATAAAATTTTTTTAAACTCAATAATGAGGTTAATAATTGTACACTAAATATTTTTAAATTTACACCTATTTTGTTTGAATCAGGAGACGTACTTTCGCAAAATAATTTTGAGTCGATTTTTTTGCACCCAAGTGTATTATCAATGATCTCAAAAAAGCAAAGAAGACTTTACTGAGTAGTAAGTTTTCTTCTCGATAGCACAGTATTAAAAAGGAGACGTAAGACTATGTAATGAGAGTATAAATTGCTTTTAATAGAACTAAGAAGGCATTTTCGTACATTGTGCGTATTGTTTGTCTGATTTACACTACTATACTTCTTCAATACGCTTTTCCCATTATTCAAATTTTTAACTGTCTTGTTTTAATTAATCAGTCACAATTGTAGGTTGCAACCCACAAGTCAAACACGAAGAACGAATTTGCAAAAAATTTTCATCAAGTTACAATAATCTAGACGACTTTACAAGAGGAAGCAGAAATATTTCACAGCGAAATTATAACATCCAACAAAACGTTTTAGACAATCCGATACATAATTCACAAAGAAATCCTATTTCGTCGACGCAGAATCCAACTTCCAATAATAACATTAACACTTTTGATAGCTTCGTAAAGCAAAGAAATCCTAATAGTGAACAGCATCAGCGAGATTTCCAGATTGTAGATCGTCCCCGACACTTAGAGCCAGCTTCTAATCCTACTAGAAATACAATAGGTTTAAACATGACTGAATCAGCCATTTTGCATACATTACGTTCTGTGAGGTCGCCTATTGTTAATTATCAAGAAAGTCGGGGAGTTCCTAGAAATGAGTAAGTATTAATAAGTATAGCATTTGATAGAAAAGACTATTTAAATTGTTAAAAAATTTTCTAAAGAAAATTACTGCACTACTAACATGTGTTAAAACATTTACAAATAATACAGTACAGACCAAAATAAACAGTAGGTACCTACTGAACTTCTAATTGTTTTATTGTTTTAAGAAATACATATTATTGACACTTTATATTACATGTTCTAAATGTGCTCCTCCTCGCTCAAGACAGACTTCATACCGATGTTTCAAGTTTCTCGTCATGTTATGGAATAAAGGTTGTCTCAGGTCCAATTTTTCTTTCACAAAGGTTTATTTTCACCGCACTGCACTTATGCATCTCCACAGCGAGCTAACACTCATTGATAAACTGAGATTTATACCCACATTTCACATATAGAACATATACTCCATGCTAATGAATAGATCGATAATAACTAATTACCAGTTCGTAACCCGGAGATAGATAACATTAGACTACTTAACTTTATCGTGTCCGGACATGTTACTTATAAAATTTCGGACCAGTATCGGGCTACGTCGGTTCCATCTTTGTTGGCGAGCCACAAATCTTCGAGGGTATATCGATGAAGACAGTTTCTGCATGTAAGAAGATGTTCCATATTCTGTGTTTCTCCACAGTCACAGTTCACATAATCTTGGTCGATTTTTCCCAATTTTGCCATGTTTGATTTTACTGGAGCGACCCCAGCTTTGATCCTATTCATAGTTTTCTACGTTTTAAAGTCTACGGACTGGCCGGTCCATTAACCTGGGAAAGAGGAAAATACTCAGGCGGTTCATCCTGCACTGTTCTAAGGAAGCTTTTCCTAGATTTTAGTTGCTTTGTATAGGGCATGCCCCTCGTCCGCGATCTGTTTAATTTTCTCTATGTGCTCTGCAACCCCTCTGCGTGTTGAGGGTGAGAAACACAGTGCCTGTGCCGTTGTTCTTAAAACGCCAGGACGTGCGTCCCATTTACTTCCCGTTAGCGTTCCGAGTATGCTGTTCCTAGTTGTTACTTTCCCTCTCGTTTTTAGGCAATGTTGTCTGTAGGTTAGGGACCGGTCCAGAGTTACTCCAAGATATATAGGTTAGTTTGTGTGCTTTAATGTATTACTATTTCACGCAATTTAAAGTTTTCGCTTGGCTTCCTTTACGCGAAGGTGGAAAGCGTAGACTTGAGTTTTAGAGGGATTGGGTCTCAGGGAATTCTGCAGGTAGTACGCGGTCATTGTTTTAAGGCAGTTTCGAGTTTCTCCTCCACTTCTTCAAAACTATTTCCTTGAGCACATATTGCAGGATCGTCAGCATAGAGGAAGTGCTTGGTTTCGTTCGGCGTAGGTTGGTCGTTTGTGTATATATTGAAGAGCATTGGTGCTAAAACACTTCCCTGTGGGAGACCATTTTTTTTTAACTCTCCACATACTTACTTTACCCTCCATCATAACGAAAAAACGTCTATTTTGCAGTAAGGAATATACGACGTTACCCAGATGGTGGTCATTGAGAGGTAATTTGCAGAGCAATATTTTATGCCTTACTGTGTCATAGGCTGCAGTCAAATCTACGAAAGCAGCCCCTGTTAATGTTTTTCTTCAAAGCCCTCTTTAATGTGTTCTATTAGTGTGAGGACTTGACCGGTGCAAGATTTGCCGGGTCTGAACCCTCCTTGTTGTGGGATGAGATGCTTATCGACATTTTTTTCTATTCTGACGAGTATGAGTCTCTCGTATTGTTTAAAAAAGTGACACAACAGCGAAATAGGTCTGTAGCTACTGTGGTTTTCTGGGTCCTTTCCATGTTTTAACAAGGCTATTTCTTTAGATTTTCTCCATAATTTTGGAATTTCGCAAGCGCGGGGTTTTGCAGCACTTGTTATAAAATTGCAAGATCCAGTTTTTTGCTCCTCAGCCTAGATGCTTTATTTGTTCACTGCATGTATCATCCACACCTGCAGCTTTCCCGTTTTTTAACCTATTCATACCGTCGTGGAGTTAGTTCTTTTAGTGTAAAAGAGTTCCTAGGTGGTTTGTCTTCAAATCCAATCTTCTTCAAGTGTTTGGGTCCTTATATCGGTTCGCAGTTCTTCCATTCATAAGAATTTAAGCAGCGACTTGATTTGCAAACCTTGCAAGGTGGTTTATGTTATTTTGGATCACCGCTAAGTTTTTTTACAAGGTTCCATGCTATTTTGCTACTATGTGTTATATCAATTTTTTCCAAGGTCTCAATCCACTTTTACTGTCTGGCTTGACTTAGCTGTTGAAGTAGTACTGCTCCGAAGTCAACTGTTTGAAATAGAGGGTTTCGTATGTTCTCATTCCCGGGATTGTCATTCCGCAATCCCGGGAACATATTGTTGTCTACATCCTCTAGGGATAGCTTTTCTAGACACATTTTTGAGTACCTCTACAAATTTTTCGTAGTTCTCTACTTTTGATTCAAGACTTAGCAGATCAGAATCTAGCATGTCTGCATACTTTTGCCAGTTTGCCTTTTTGAAGTTAAATCCCCTTCTGAATGAAATAGCGTGTGGTCTTGGAATTGGAAAGATATTTATATCAATTGGTCTATGCTGAGTTTTTGGTATGGGGCCATATACTACTTTGGTACATCGGTCTTCGAGGTTGTTACTTGAAAAACATATATCCGGGTTATATCCTCTTTTCCAAACTTTGTTCTGAAAAGATGGTGGAAGTTTAGGATCATGGACTAATGTAAGGTCACTCGTTTACTGAGTCTCCATTTGATCCGAATCTGCATAGCCCCAGAGTAAACTGTGACTGTTACTGTGACTATTAGAACGTATTCCTCCTGTGCTCCTGCCATGATCACTGACTGAATGTAATACGTCATTACCAAATTTCCTTATTACACTATTTCGACGGTTGTAAATGATAAGATAGTGCAAATATTCAATGATGTATGTTTTATAAGTAGGAAAATATAAACATGCTAATATATCTTTTATTTTTTTCAGACAAATATCATTCATAAACCTCATCACCTCCCTATGCACACACGCCTACACAGCAATCATTACGATTCTAGTAATGTTGTGGAATTTAGTACCGCTGCTTGATGGTTTCGTTTACTTTGCCCGTTTTGCAGTCGACAAGCTCATAAACATATTCGAAACACAAGATTCGAAAGAAAAAATAATGAAAATGGCCATTTTTGCTGGAGAAATTATCGTTATATTATTTATTATTTTTCTAATAATTGGTTTAATTTTTATGCCTGTGTACCTTTTAGTGGCTCGAATAATAAGTAAAATATGGGGCATGATAGTGTGGTAGTACTGATAGTAATTGATAGGGCCATGATTTTAAATTATATCAATAGTGATGTAGATTTCGACTTTTATTTAATACTTCTGATATGTATTTCATATTTTTTAAATATGAAGCAGATACATTCGCTCCAGAGGCGTACGCAGCGTCAACACTAGAGGGACAAGCCATAAACGTTCCTGTTTAATATTTTAGGACGGAAGTGGTGGACGAAAACCAAATTTTAAGAAAAATATATATTATTATATCAGTGATTTATTAGTAATTACAATGATTTGCTTGCAAAAATTTTGACTTTTATTCTGATTAATTTGTTTCTTGTGTTTGAAGAAAACTTTTTCAAAACTTTGAAATCTCATAAAATGACGAGTGTGTGGTTATGGGAAAAATATTAATCTCCCATGAAAGTGCAGATTGAATGTTCTATAATTTATCTTCCACTAAATCCTTGTTTTTCCACAGAATATACAATAAATTTGATTCTGAAGAGATAATTATCGTCTAACTCATCAAGCTCTAAGAAAAACTGCACTGTTTCCAAATTTGTAGCAAGTATAAAGGATAGGGATGGAATAATAATATCTAAAATTCCAAAATAAAGTTAGGAAGTCAAGATAAAGGAATTTTCCAACTAGGTATGAAAGATAAAGAAGGTTTTTGGGAAAGTGTTTATATATGTAATATTTAAAAATAAGTTTTTGTAGGGCAAGAGGCAAGAGACACTCATTTAGAAGCTGAAAGTATACGAGCTTTCGAATTTTCTACACAATATTCTAGTGGTCTAACAGCTAGAGCTTCTGCAGTAGAGAAGGAGTTAATGAATATAATACGGAGGTCTATAATTTTATTATTTGACACAAAAGTTGTAAACCCGGTGGCTCCCTCCCACTTAACGTAGCATTCCCCAACAAGCGACCAAGACAAGAGACCAAGACAGTTGACTGATAGGCGAGACCGAAACACCTGTGAACTTTCGCTTCTTAAAATGAGTACGTGACCGATGCAAGCGACGTACGCAAAACGTGCGTCTATACTTTAGTATATCGGATGTAGAAAAAGGGCGTGTTACGGCTTCGAAAATATTCTTTAAAAGGGTACTGGAAGAAGAAAATGGGGGTATATTTCTCGTATTACATATTTCGAATGAAATAACGGCGGCGTATTTAAAGCGAGGCCCGAAGAAAGATTTTATATTTTATAGGACGATAACATCCTGCAGGATTCTTCTTGAGGATCAAATAGTGATGGGTTCTTAGCCACTAACTCCATTAGCAATTCCTCTTCCTCGGCATTAAATTTTATTTCGGAGGTTATTATTTTTAATAAGAAACCATGTACAAATCAGTACTAAAACAGAAATGTCGCGTAGCGTCCGACTTTACTACTGCCCAGAAAAATATTGACGAGACATAGATACGCGATAGTCGTTTGTGGCTTGTCTCTGTCTCGGGCTACAGAACGACCTAGAGCAGATATGAAAAGACCACAATCCGTCTCGTCTATCTGCGTCGCCTGTCTCGGTCGCTTGTTGTGGAATGGTACCTTATATCCATCGATGTAAATTTGTAAATTTTTTCTGATTCTTTCAATTTAGCTATCAGTAGACTTCGGCAAATATGCATATTGCACATTTTGCATATTGTGCATATTTTATGCAAATATTTCATATTTTGGCATATTTGTATAAAAGTTTGCATAAAGTGCATAAAAGTTCAGATTTTTATCAAGAAATGATCTAAGTACGTAATCTCTACAGGTACAAAACATTTACAATTTCAAAGAAGATCAATTTAAGTAGCCCTCAACATTCTTAGAAAGTCTCGGTCACTGAGGCATTCAGTTATTGGATAATCGCTAAGGGTTCGCTCATTTGCATTTTATGATCTAATCCCCAAATCTATCTACAATTTATTGTATCTTAACAGCAGGTGAACGGCTAATAGTTTTGTTCCTAATTTAGGGATTTTCCAAAATCTCCCAGTTTATTGAATTAGGTACCTAGACATTTCTAATTTGATGCTCAGATTTGTAAATCATTTTTGTTTTGATATTCAAAGCGTAAACACTCGTTGTGCGTAACAAAAAGGAAGATTGTGATTTTATAATGCCTAAAACAACCAGTGCTTCAACTTGGATTAAACCTTATAAAGAGCTGTCTATGGATATGGGAAAAATCTACTGTTCAGTCTGTGGCAAAATTGTAAGTATCTAATATTTTCTATTAAATATCTAATATTTCATACATACAGGGTGTTTCCAAATGACACTTACAACGTTTGACTGTAGATATTTCTCGAAAAATTGAACAAAAAGATATAGTTAATGAGGGGTCAAACTTATTTACTTTTCGAGATACAGGGTGTTAAAATTTAAAAAAAATTAAATTCTTTTAGTTAATAACAACAATAACTTTAAAACCAATAAACGTATTTACTTGAAATTTAGTACTCGTAGGTTGTTTTTAAATGAAAAATAGCTTCCTTTAGTGAGAAAAAATTGTCCATGGTACAATACAATGGTGTGTATTTAGAAAAATTTTTCACCTTTACTTTTTTTTATGAAGTCAGCTATTCTAGAACACAATTATTTTTATTATAATTGAATTAACAAAAAAAAAAACTTTTGTTGAATTTTAAAATAAGTTATATGATGTACTAATGGTTAGTAACAAAAACTAATTTGTGGATTAATACTGCATTTAAAACACTTAGCGAGTGTTTTTTTTTTTCTAAACCAGTTATTTGATTAACCAAAAACACCTTGTATATTTTTATATTTTAAAGGTTGGGTTAAAATAAAGGTTTTTATTTGTATTTATAGATAGCATGTGAGAAGAAATTTCAGATAGACCAACATGTGAGAACTGCTTCACACATTGCAAAAAAAGGAAAAATAGGAGGAAAACATCAAACTTCAATGGCTAAATGTTTCCAATCTACTTCAAAAAAATTAGATGAGCAAGAAACTTTTAATGAAGACTTGTGTCACGCATTAGTGTCTGCAAACATACCGCTTTCAAAATTAGCAAATGTAAATTTTAGTTCGTTTCTAAAAAAATATTGCAAACTTAATGTTCCAAGTGATCGGTCTCTAAGAAGAAATAATGTGAACGGGCTATACTCGTCGGTGTTAATTAATATTAAGGAAGAAATTGCAGATAATTATTTTTACATATCTGTAGACGAAACCACTGATTCCTCAGGAAAGTATATTGCTCATTTATTGATTGGTGTTCTTAAAGAAGATACCTTACCAAAATCTCATCTTATTTCATGCCAGCAACTTGAGAAAAACAAATGCTTTAACAATTTCGCGTTTTATACAAGAAACATTAACAACTTTTTTTCTTCCGACAACTATTCCTTTTAATAAATTACTGCTTATTTTATCGGATGCTGCTCCTTATATGGTGAAAGCAGGACAAAATTTAAAAATATTTTTCCCAGATTTAATACATGTTACTTGTGTAGCGCATGGATTAAACAGAGTTGCAGAGGAAATACGAAAAAAGTTTCCTCTTGTAAATACCATGATATCCAGTGTCAAAAAAGTATTTCTTAAATCTCCTATAAAAATTCAACTTTATAAAGAAATGCTACCTAACATTCCTCTTCCACCACAACCTATTTTAACGCGATGGGAAATATGGTTAGAAGCAGCTAATTTTTATGCAGATCATTTTGTTAAAATAAAGAACATAATTGATACGTTAACAGATGAAAGTTCCCAATCTCTTTTGGATTCTAAACAAACTTTTCAGAGTAACTTGCTTCAACAAGAACTTTCATTTATAAAATCAAATTTTAGTTTTGTTCAAAAAACAATTACTCAGTTAGAATCACCAAAACTGTCATTGTTCGAAAGTACAGCATTAATAAAAGAATTTCCGTCATGTTGTCGGAACGTTAGAGGTAATATTGGAAAAGATATTTTAAAAAAATTTGAAGCTACTATGGAAAAAAATAAAGGTTACCATATTCTTTCTGAAGTAGTCAGTGTTCTAGCTGGAAATATTTCGGAAACAATTAATTTAGAACCAAATGTTTTGGTTAGTTTGAAAAATGCTCCCGTTACATCAGTTGATGTTGAACGAAGTTTTTCCATATATAAATATATGTACTCAGACAGAAGCCACAAGTTTTTGTTAGAAAATTTTGAACACTACTTGGTCATTTATTGTTACCATAATTCTAAATAAGTTTATTCATACTTAAAAATGATGTAGTTACTTAAAATAAATGTAAATCTTAATGAATAGTAGGAAATATTTAGTTATGTACACTTTTTTTTTAAATAAAATTGTTACTATTTTACGATTTTTTTATTAATTTGTATGCATATTTCGTAAAATATTTGCATATTTTCGGGTAAACACGTGCATATTTATGCGCATATTTTCTACATTATTATTTGCATATTTGCCGAAGTCTAGCTATCAGTATAGCGATATTTAAAACTGAAAAATTTATATACTTATAAAAAGTAGATAACAGTAGGTTTTAAAATCAGTGATTCGCACTTGGATTGATAAAAAGAATATTTATTGGTGTTACCATATAATGTTTACATTCTTCGGTGATAATAAAAGTTTCAGTTAAGTTAATAGAGAAGATCCAAACAACTTCTTTACATTTGGATAGGTGTTGGATAATGATCAGATCCTAGTGTATTTGCAGTTAGCTGGCAATTAAATTTGTTTCTACTGCAGTGATTGTGCATTAGGAGAAGACTCTAGTTGAGCTCTCGTCATTCGTAGCAATCATATGCAGATCATTTTTCCATGTCGGTCCTTAGGAGTTAGATCCATGAACTGTGATGCGCATTTAAAGTCTCCGCAAAAAACGGATTTTACTGAAAATTGTGAAAATAAATTTATCCAACCTATTTTGTAGGCCTTAAGGGTGGATGCTTGTAAATGGAAACCATGTTAAGATTATCTAAGCTTCGGATAGAATGGGATAATCTACTTCTATCGGAAGCTTATATAATCTAATAGGAAAAAGTTTACCTACAATATTTTCCCTGTGTTTCAAAATCCAATAATAAGAGTCTACATCCTTAAAACTAAAGTTATTATCGAAATCATATCTTTTTCCGCTCTGGTTCCTATTAGTGGATCTGAGGACGATTTCTGCGAACCACCCTTTTATTCACTAATTTTAAATAAAAATGTATCCTACTTTTAAATAATTGATGGATTCGACCGTTACTTGATAGAAATTCATTTTATGTAACAATAAAACACTGAAAACTTTGTTTTCAAACTTCCACAAAATTTGATAGCTGATAGGCTTTCTCAAGTGATCTATTTTTGGCTTGGGTTTACAAATTTATAGTCTCTAATGAAATAGGTTGAGGAGGGGAGAACTGTTTGTCTCAAGTTGGTCATTCAGAATTATCAAAATCCACAAGGAAAAATTCCTGTAGCTGGCTGTATACCACGTATAACAAAAAGAGGTTAATCTTTGTAAATAGGTATATTTATTTAAAAAAACCCTTAAAAGGGCCACATCAATAAAACAAACGTTTTCGGACTACACAGTCCATCATCAGGTTATTAAAATCGAAAATGCCTAAAAATAAGTATAAACCATTTAGTTAAAACAGACGAGATTTTGAAATTTTGACTATGGTTGAAAAGCAAAAGATGGTTATACTTACTAGGTCATAATGCCTGAGCCACCAAAATATTAGGGTAAAAACCCTTTAAATTACATTTAGTTATGAAATGTTGTACATTGTGTTATAAAATAATTGTGATGTTCAATATTAAATTAAATTTGACTAAAGGTAACACATGGCTCAATTGGGTTCCAGAGCCGGGTGAGAGGGTACCTCTGCACTCGGAGAACAACGTGGAACTGATTGACAAGATACTTTTGAACGATGAAGATAACAGAATGTCAATGCAACAAAAACTATAAAAGTTGTACATAGTATTACTACAGCCAAAAGATTCAACAAGTTTTGATGATTTTAAAAATAACAACAATCTAGGTGTCGGGATTTAAAAACTTTTTATTTATTAATTTAGGGTATAAAAGATGTCAAATCAATGATGGTTTTATAGTCATGATTAATATAATGACCTGTGCCTTAGGTAACTTATGTTGCTTTTCGTCGTATGGAATGTGGTCTAAAGTGTATTTAATTTTGGGTTAGCTTGTATTTATGAAATTTATCCTTTTATGTTTAACACATCTAGGACAAGGTAAAAATTAAATAACAAATATTTGAAGCTAATATTAGACCTCATATTTAAATGACTTTATTTAAGAATGCTCCTATGGTGAAAAATTAATAAAATTAAGTTTAGTAAGATGGAAATCTACAGGCTGAAGAAGTTGAAGTAATAACATATGTGATTGAATTTAAAATTGAAGAGACTTGGTTCCTCATAGACTAATGAGAATGATAGTAAAAGAAATGACCGAAGAAAAGGAGGGGGGGGTTGAAGGAGAAAAGGAGTTGATCAACAATTAGAGATAATAGGGGTCCTTTATACTTAAAGTATCTAGCACCTGAACAAAATCTATTTAGGTGGTATTAAATTCAGTTTGTAGAAACCTGAAATTTGTTGTATAAGTGTGCTACTAAGTTGTAGACCGAAAAAAGGTTGACAAAGGTAGATTAGGATTCTTTGTAATATGGTAGATTATGAATTTTAATAAATTGTTAGATAATGTTTGAGTGATTACTAAATTAAAACTATTGGATACATGTTTAATATATGAATTGACCAAGAAATAATGAAAGAGAACAAAATTAATAGGAAAACGATGTAGAAGTGAAGAGTGGATAAGATAGTGAAATGTTGGTATGATGGATGTGGATGGTTCTGAAGTTAAAATTAGGGTCAGAAATTTGTGAGAGGAAGGTGTGACGATATTGTATAGAATGGGTGTTTGAAGAACAACAAGATTATGTAGGAATAAGGTGTTGACGTTTGTATAGGAAAATAAGGCAGAGAAAATAGGACAGTATTGTGAAGTGTGGACTATGAAAAAAGTTGACGATGTAAAGGTTGAAAGTCACGGTTGAAAGATACATGGCGATTAACACAATTGGGGCTTTTTTGTTTTTCTTTGACTATTTCCAAGTCTTCATATAGGTCTAATTTTAGAAAATTTTTTTGGGGAATATTATGTCCCAGAAGACGTCTCTTTGTTACATAATATTCCCCAAAAAAATTTTCTAAAATTAGACCTATATGAAGACTTGGAAATAGTCAAAGAAAAACAAAAAAGCCCCAATTGTGTTAATCGCCATGTATCTTTCAACCGTGACTTTCAACCTTTACATCGTCAACTTTTTTCATAGTCCACACTTCACAATACTGTCCTATTTTCTCTGCCTTATTTTCCTATACAAACGTCAACACCTTATTCCTACATAATCTTGTTGTTCTTCAAACACCCATTCTATACAATATCGTCACACCTTCCTCTCACAAATTTCTGACCCCAATTTTAACTTCAGAACCATCCACATCCATCATACCAACATTTCACTATCTTATCCACTCTTCACTTCTACATCGTTTTCCTATTAATTTTGTTCTCTTTCATTATTTCTTGGTCAATTCATATATTAAACATATATCCAATAGTTTTAATTTAGTAATCACTCAAACATTATCTAACAATTTATTAAAATTCATAATCTACCATATTACAAAGAATCCTAATCTACCTTTGTCCACCTTTTTTCGGTCAACAACTTAGTAGCACACTTATACAACAAATTTCAGGTTTCTACAAACTGAATTTAATACCACCTAAATAGATTTTGTTCAGGGTGCTAGATACTTTAAGTATAAAGGACCCCTATTATCTCTAATTGTTGATCAACTCCTTTTCTCCTTCAACCCCCCCCTCCTTTTCTTCGGTCATTTCTTTTACTATCATTCTCATTAGTCTATGAGGAACCAAGTCTCTTCAATTTTAAATTCAATCACATATGTTATTACTTCAACTTCTTCAACTTGTTCAGCCTTACTTCCATCTTACTAAATTAATTTTTCATTAATAGGAGCATCTTAAATAAAGTCATTTAAATCATGAGGTATAATATCTAGCTTCAAATATTTGTTATTTAATTTTTACCTTGTCCTAGATGTGTTAAACATAAAAGGATAAATTTCATAAATACAAGCTAACCCAAAATTAAATACACTTTAGACCACATTCCATACGACGAAAAGCAACATAAGTTGCCTAAGGCACAGGTCATTATATTAATCATGACTATAAAACCATCATTGATTTGACATCTTTTATACCCTAAATTAATAAATAAAAAGTTTTTAAATCCCAACACCTAGATTGTTGTTATTTTTAAAATCATCAAAACTTGTTGAATCTTTTGGCTGTAGTAATACTATGTACAACTTTTTATAGTTTTTGTTGCATTGACATTCTGTTATCTTCATCCTTCAAAAGTATCTTGTCAATCAGTTCCACGTTGTTCTCCGAGTGCAGAGGTACCCTCTCACCCGGCTCTGGAACCCAATTGAGCCATGTGTTACCTTTAGTCAAATTTAATTTAATATTGAACATCACAATTATTTTATAACACAATGTACAACATTTCATAACTAAATGTAATTTAAAGGGTTTTTACCCTAATATTTTGGTGGCTCAGGCATTATGACCTAGTAAGTATAACCATCTTTTGCTTTTCAACCATAGTCAAAATTTCAAAATCTCGTCTGTTTTAACTAAATGGTTTATACTTATTTTTAGGCATTTTCGATTTTAATAACCTGATGATGGACTGTGTAGTCCGAAAACGTTTGTTTTATTGATGTGGCCCTTTTAAGGGTTTTTTAAATAAATATACCCATTTACAAAGATTAACCTCTTTTTTTTTATTCAGAATTATATCTGTGTTTTTTAATTTGTTGATTTTCATAGATTCTAACAAAGATAGCTTAAGACCTTTATTTTGAATGTGAAGAATTTTAAATTTGTCATTAAAAGAATGATTATGATCTAGAAGGTGAAGTGCGTGGTGTGGCATTCAATTCATCAATTATTGAACCACATATTTTTCTTAGCACTTTCCGTTCGGAACACCGTCATGTTTCTTGTGTAGCTTTTATTAGTGTCCAGGTATTGCATATGTACAATACTATCGAACTTATAACAATTTTATAAACGTTTATCTTAGTTTTTCTAAAAATGTATTTCGATCTAAAGATGTTTATTACATAATACGAAAACTGATGTCATTATCGTCTGTTATTACTGCTCCAAAATATTCAAGTTTTCTGACTTTCAAAATTGAAGTCTTTCAAATTGAAGGTTAAGGTCGATAAAACCATCATGAGACCAATAGTATGTTATGGATGTAAGAGATGGGCGATGACAGAAAACACAAAAAGAGGATTGGAAGTTTTCAAAAAAAAATTCTAAATAAGATCAGACTTCTAAGATAAAGTAGGTAAGACCAATCATTTAAAACGGGATATAGAGATCTAGATATAATCATGAACTTTTCCAACTATTAAACTTATATCAGAAAGCATGGCACTCCAGAAACTTCGATGGGCTGGTGATATAGTGAAGTTCGCTAATGACAGATTGTCAAATGGTAAAATGTAGGACAGAAGACCAAAAGGCACATAAAAAATGATAACATACCTGAAACATCCTACTTTTTTAATTGGCACTGTTTGACTTGTGGTTGCTTCTATTCTTAGTTATTAACATGATTTTGTTTTTCATTTATTTAGTATCTTATGAATTTCAATATAATTGATCATTTTATTATATTGAAGAGTATTGTTAGTAAATTATTGTCAAAGATTATTTACATATCTGATCTTTAATTTTCTTCTATTTTCTAATTACTTGAGTATAGGACATATTACACTGGAGTTAATATTGAATAAATACTTGAAAATATGCAAAACAGAAAATAAAACCAAAAAAACACTCAAACATATTACGCATGAAGAAAGTTGAATCTATTTAATGCTTTCTGATAAAAATATTTTTATTTTTGTGCGTTAAATAAATATACAACGTACCGGTTTTCCGACTTCCGAATTAACTCGTAAGTTAATTCCTTAAATTTCGAACGGTTGGCTTTTTGATTTGTTTATTGTCATTGCAGAAGCCAAAAGCACGAGAGAAATTGTAAACGTTTAAAATCAAATGGTACGTTCGTTGAAATTATCAGTACACGAGGGATCAAGACATTCCCTCCTTTGTATTTTTCATTGCTGATCGTTGTCGCAATGACATTATTCATTAGACTTTTCAGTCAGACTGATTTACTGCACAGTCGAGGTTAATTAATGTTATGCAGCACAATGACAACTGATCCTATTGTAAACTGTTGAGTGGGTGTCCACGAATATACATATAAAATTTTATAAAAATCGGGCAAGCTGTTTCGAAGGAGTGTGGCAACTAACTCTGTGACACTAATTTCGCTATTAAAAAATAAGGGTTGGTAATAGGAGGGTGAAAATTAATAGTTATAGGTATTGTTTAAAGCCATGTCCATGTAATTAAAAAAAAAAAATAACAATTTTGCCCAAAAAATTAAAAAATGTTTGGGATGGACCACCCTTAGGGCTATGAAAACTAGATCAAGTCCGATTCTCATACCTACCGAATACACAAATATAAAGTTTCAACAAAAAAAATATGAGTTATTAACAGAAGGGTGAAAATTAACGGATATTGTATTTCTTAATGATATACCATAAAAAAGTAGAAATAAAAAATTTTATTTTTACTTTTTGATGGTATATCAAAATAAAAAAAAATGTTTGGGATAAGGAACGCTCTTACCACTTACGGGTATGGAAAATAGATAACGAACTATTTTCCGACCTACAGAATACACATGTAAAATTTCATAAAAATCGGTTCGGTCATTTCGGAGAAATATGGCAACTAACGCTGTGGTACTAATATGACTTTTAAAAAAAGGGGTTAGTAATAGAGGGGGAAGGGAGACCTACAGAATACACATGTAAAATTTCATTAAAATCGGTCCTGCCGTTTGGGAAAAGGAAGGCAACATGCGATGTTCCCCAGCGCAGCGGTCACCCATCGATAACCGCACTCGACACTGCTTGACTTCGGTGATCTAACGAAAACCGGTATATTCATTTTGGTACGGCTATTGCCCAATCTATCAATACTGAAATTTATTTTGTTAATCCTAGTTTCCTTTGTTAATCATAGCACGTAATAAATAACATTGTTTTATTATTCTGTTGTCATAGGATGGCGTCATCTATTATAAGTTATATTGCGATTTAAAATAAGAGAAAAACTGTTTTTGAAGTCTTTCCGTATAATTTTTTGAATATTATCTTTTACACAAACCTTCTCCTGATAATATCAAACAAACAAAAAAAGAATTATCTAATTTGGTGCAGTTCTGAGACGTGAAGTTAAACGTCACTTATTGTTCAATTGAACTACAACTGTAAAGGTAAAGTAGTATCATTTTTTATAAGAGTATAATGTAACTGCTTGTCAAATAAATATTTCAAAAAGAAAATTATCCATATCGATTCAGTATTTCTCGATTTATTATAAAAACACTTTATAAGAACATAAAATGACATTTGGTAGATGCACGTAGATGTCATTTTATGATATACAATTAATAAATAGTGGTCATTCATCGAGATAAAAAATATCAAAATAAATGACGGTTGCGTTTCGATTTAATTTGAGTCTCTTAAGGTCGATTCAGACATATCAGTCCCGTCATAGTCTCGACGCCGAACCGGTCCTGTTTGGTCACAGAACTATCAACTATCTGATAGCTGGGAAACTGTTTGTCAACTGATGAGTGTGTTAACTGATATAGAGGTGTTACAAAGAATGAAGAAAGAATGTGAAGTCATAAAAACTGTTAAAATTAGAAAGATTCAATATCTGGGACATTTAATGAGGGGTGAGAAGTACGTATTACTGAGGTTGATTATGCAAGGGAAGATACAAGGGAAGAGAAACCCAGGACGACGCAAAATGTCCTGGCTAAGAAATTTGAGAGAGTGGTTCGGCTGCAGCTCATTAGAATTATTCAGAAATGCGGCCAACAAAGTTAAAATAGCGATGATGATTTCCAACCTCCGCTAGGAGAAGGAACCCGAAGAAGAAGAAGAGTGTGAATGCCGGCAACATATTGTATTAAAGAATATTTTGTATGACGGATTGTTCGGTTCGGCGCAATCACTGTGACGAGACGTGACTGATGTGTCTGAATCGAACTTTACCATTCTCTTACACATGTTTCTGGGTCTACCCGTCATTAGAGAAAGTTTGTAAGAAGACTCCTTTACAAACTCTCTCTGATGACGGGTAGACCCAGAAACACGTTTAAGAGAAGGGTAAGAAACTAAATTAAATCGAAACCCAACCGTCATTTATTTTGTTATTGTCCTTACTCGACGCAATGAGTACAAAAATGATAGTAATTTACATGGGTAAATTGTTGATGCATAGTTGAATATAAATATTCTCAGCAGTATACAGTTTACTTTAATTGATATCGATATTTAACTTTATACAAAAAATATCCTATCTTCTAAGTCAGACCAACAAATACATTTGCACTAAATTTTATTGCAATTAGTTCAGTGGTTTTTGAATATTAGCTTGGACAAACACCTGTGACACGAGATTTTTATATATAAAGATAAATATACTATTTATTTATTTAAAAATGAGATACAAAATAAACAAACATATTTTTCTTATTTCTACTTCTTAGTTTTTATCACATTCTTTAGATTCATATACTGCTGGAAGCAATACACAGCATTCTGTACCAGGATATTTAGGTAGCTGTAGATTGTACTTTTCTTCTAAGGCTGGAGGTACAAACCTTCCTCCTAGGTAATGATATTTTCCCTTAAAAAATTTGGCACACAATTTGGGAGCAGTAAGAGAAATCAGCATTTCTGGTTTGATGCCATCTTCAGGAGGACCCGAATTTACATCCCATCCACTAGGTATGTCAATGCTTAAATATGAAGAGTAAATTAAAAAGAGTCAAGTAAATACATTGTTAGAATGATAAATTAGAATTAACTCTTGCTATAATGAAACTTATAATGCTTTATAGTCCGAGATCTCAGGCCCATCTTCACTGTTTATTACTAACGAGCTAATTTTTCGTAAGTAGTTTCATTTTCACAGGACAGGACAAACTTTTGCCCTGTTGAATTCTATAAATATGTCTAACTGGTAAGCAGGTTTTGTATGTTTTCAATAAAATTGATAGTGTGTAAAATAATTTATTAATTAAGCTGAGTATACTTTCGACATAATAAATGTCATCATTAGAGCTATCGTCAATTAGGCAATAAATACTTCATAGAAGGAAAATTGTGGACAAACAACATATTAAAAAACAAAGATCGGGCTCTCTAGGCCACAGATCTTGGGTCTAACCCTTATACATATGTATAATTCACATCAAATACTTAAAATAGAACACATGGTTACCACATACAGCGACGACAACAGCTGTTTTTGACTTACAAAGTAAGTAAGTAAGTAAGTAAGAAAGTAAGTAAGTCAAAAACAGCTGTTGTCGTCGCTGTATGTGGTAACCATGTTTTCTATTTTAAGTATTTGATGTGAATTATACATATGTATAAGGGTTAGACCCAAGATCTGTGGCCTAGAGAGCCCGATCTTTGTTTTTTAATATGTTGTTTGTCCACAATTTTCCTTCTATGAAGTATTTATTGCCTAATTGACGATAGCTCTAATGATGACATTTATTATGTCGAAAGTATACTCAGCTTAATTAATAAATTATTTACACACTATCAATTTTATTGAAAACATACAAAACCTGCTTACCAGTTAGACATATTTATAGAATTCAACAATATTTTTTATGCTAATTTACATAATTATCTTAAGAATAAAAAAGTAAAATCCCTGTTAGTGATAAATTTTTGAGAATCAGCAAATCAACTGAGAGTGTAGAGTAGAGAGTGTAGTCAGAATACAAAACGACTTTTCAAGACCCTTCCATTGTAAAAATGGACTGAGACAGGAAGATAGACTGTCGTGACTCTTATTTAACCTTGCACTAGAAAAAGTAATTCGAGAGTGCCATATTAATACGAATAGCACCATCCTTAATAAATCTGCACAAGTGTTAAGATATGCAGATGACATAGACATTATTGCTAGGTCCACAGAATCTCTGATCGAAACATTTCAATCATTATTAAGGGCGTCTGCACTGGGAATGGAATTAAAAATAAACACACAGAAAACCAAGTATATGTATTATACTAGATCAGGCAATCAGATACCTAGACTGTTAATTGATGATCTGGAACTGGAAGGTGTGGATACTTTCGGCACAGAATAATAAACAATCAGAATGCCCACTCTCAGATGCCACCTTTGAAGTTTTTCAGCACATACGCCATGTTTTAGAAGGAAACACATAACACAGACATATAATTTGTGAAATTATGTAATTGTTTATATTTATGTTTAATTATATTATATTTATGTTATTATGTTTAACAATGTTATTATAATTGTATAGTATGTCTATGATTGCCGTAAGTCAATTAAACCGGGTTAATTTTTCTGTGCACACCACATAAACAACACTGGTTCCCTCTAAAACATGGCGGAACATCTGCGCGAAGGAGATGCGCGTACTTAATTTTCCATGGAGAGTGGGCATTTTGATTGTTTATTATTCTGTGCTTTCGGCTACCTGGCCTCGCTGCTGATCAAAGACCACAATGTCAGCGAAGAAATTAAAAGAAGAATAGTGCTTGCCAATAAGTGCTATTATGGCTTGAGGAAACAGATGGCCCAGATGGCCCCAAAACTACCCAGAAAAATTAGAGATGGGCGAGTCAAGTTATCCAACTCGAGTAACTCGACGTCAGTTCCTTACAAGAATCTACAGACCGAGAGTTTGGTACAAATTCCACGGATTCGCGCAATCGTACTTGTAAGTTCGTATAGTCGGCTGGAGTTACAATTTGCCAAATTTAAATGTAATCGTTTCTACTCATTCATATTAATATTATAATGTATAATATATTAAAGTTTTTAATATTGGTAATATTATTAAAGCTTTTAATATATTTTTTAATATTAATAATAATATTAAGTAATTAAATATTGCGCCTTACTTAAAAGAAGTACGAGATAAATAACTCGTTTTTTTTTATATGAAAGTGCAATTTTCTTGCAAATGCCTTGAGAGAGGAAATTTCCAATATACCTAACACCAACCAAAAGACAAAAATATTAACTTAGGTACATGCAATCATTATCGCTGCTTAGCGTATTTTCATCGAAATCGACCGCTGTGCTGACTGGTAGTTTTTTTTTTTAAATTGTGATGTATAAATAAAGTATATATTAAATAAAGGGTATTTTAAATAAATCTGTAATATTTTATGCGAAAAGAAGAAAAGACTCAGTTCCGAGTCGTGAGCGTATTCCTTATATTTTCTTTAATTGTGTTAAGCTACTCGGATGTGAGTCGTTGTTATAATTATTCAAAAAAAATTAATTTACAATATTTTTTATTAAATCAAATGAGAAATATTATAGCAAATTAAGAACTAAGGAAAAAAAAACAAATTTTCATTTCCTAGCAAATTGTTTCTGAACACTTAAGATTAAAACTTCCAAATAAAATTTGGATAATATTGTAAAGGCTTTTATACACTGAAATTAAATTAAAAAAGAACATGAAAAAAGTGGAAAAATAATAAAAAATTCCCAAATTTAAATATATTTCGAAAACAAAATACGATCTGGAAAAAGAATACCGGAAATGTTTAATTTTTTGAGCTCTTCGATTGTGTAGTACCTTTAATTTCAGTGTTTTTCAACAATACTCAAGTATTCCGATTTAGTACTCTCAGCCTTATAAAAATTTCCAAGAAATTAATATCGGATGGAGTTTCAACAAGCGAAATGAAAATCCTAATATTAAAACAGCATTATGACCAGGTACAATATCTGACTGTTATGCAAATTAGTAGGTAATTAGAAAGTCAGTATGGGCAAAACCAGCTTATTCAAATTATAGGTACCTACCTTCAGTGTTGTATTGAAGGATTTTAATTTATTACCCTTAGCATACGTAAAGATATAAAAAACGAGTTATTTATCTCGTACTTTTTTTAAGCAAGGCGCAATATTTAATTACTTAATATTATTATTAATATTAAAAAATAGTATTAAAAGCTTTAATAATATTACCAATATTAAAAACTTTAATATATTATACATTATAATATTAATATGAATGAGTAGAACGATTACATTTAAATTTGGCAAATTGTAACTCCAGTCGACTTAGTTCACGAACTTACAAGTACGATTCTCTACCTATATATACTTAATCTATGGTACGATTGCGCGAAGCCGTGGAATTTGTATACCAAACTCTCGGTCTGTAGATCCTTATATTAACCTTGGTCTACGATCACCATACCACCGATGACGCGTACCCGACCCGACGCGACGATTTCATAGTCTAGCTGGTCTAGTCGAGTTAGACTCCGACCAAGTTTAGTTTGGGAATATGACTCATAAATCGACGATGCGCAGTGGTTCTTGTTTACTAGTGTTACCATAGAAACGGCCAGTTTGCTGTTTGCCAGTGTCGTAGTTGTATATTGCAGAGAGTTTGACTTGTTGATTTCATCGTGTTGGATATTTTATTATTTTATTTTATATTAGTGCTTAGTATAATATTGGTAATAGTAATTAGTGAATTATCAAGTCATTTAGTGTATTTATAGAGTGTTATGTTTAGTTATTAATAATAGTTATTTAACAATATGGCTTCTAAAAAGATATGAACAAAAGGGCTGGGATTAAATAGCCAAGCAAAGACAATAATTTATAATGTTACTACATTTATGGAACAAGAGGCGGCATATTTCGAAGCAACCGAAAACCTGTTAATATCTTTAAAGAAATTAACGTAAGTATTGTCAATGATATTTTATTTTCTTATGTGTGTATTTGTGTGTGCCTGTATGTGTGTGAAAGATATGACACGGAAAGTCCATCGGCCACAGAATGTTTTATTTATGTTTAAAGATATTTTTTTTTGTTCTTGTTTGTTTTTTTTTTTAGATATATGTATAAATCACTGAAGTTATAAGTACTAATTAATATTTCTACTTTCACATCTTTACATGTAAAGTGGGGTGTATCTGGAAATATGTATTTTGCGAGTTTTCAACAATATTCTCCCAATGCTGTTCCCATTTCAGTCAATTTTTTATTTTTTATTGAGTTAAATATATCCCTTACTGTATAAATATTGCAAAAGACTCCATTCTGCACTGCTTCCTTAGCTAGAGTATCAGCTTTTTCATTCCCTGGTATACCTACATGGCCTCTAACCCAAATAAATGTTATATTTAAATTTACAATCATGTTTATTAAACAACATAACATTGGACACTTCATCCCTTTAAATTTTGTATTTTTTGAGTAGGTTATTGGATATTAACCATGTTATATATTGAGTATGTTATTGGATGTTAACCAGTAGTACAGTTTTCTAGTAAAAACATTGATATAGATACATTTTTAACAAAAGCGGTAGATACAATTCCTTTACAATTTTACTTACTTAGTAAACAAGATTTACGTTCCAAATATTTTAACTATTTCTATTTATTTAAGGTATTAATCAAAAACGTATATTAAATACGTTTACGTAATAATGTATCTTAAATTAATATTTTATTGGTATCGTTTTAGTTCAACTTTAATCAAATTTAATACAAAAGTACTAAATATTTGGATAATCTATTTCGATTCCGGTTTCCGAAAAACTGTAAACAAAAAAAAAAACGATACGATTCTACATAATTTTTGTTTTTAACAAATAAATTGTTCTCACTTCTGTATGTTGTGATAGATACATTTAAACCATCATACTTTTGAAAATATATTCTTCAAATTATCTTGAACAAATTGCAGGTGGAGAAAACCCGAAGACAATAGGAGTGTCCTAATGGAAAAATATGAAATTCATTTAAAACGAATAGAATATTTAAAGAAGCTTATTCAATTTCTATCTGAGGGTAGAACAATAGTTTATACCGACAAAACATATATACACAGCAGCCATACTGTACCATACCACTGGGCAGATCAAAGTGGAAAAACTTTAAAGAAATCAATTTAAACGGAATTATATAAGATTATACAAGCCAATGAACCATGTTTTCCATCCGTTTATGTATTAGATTATGAGCTTGAACAACATGGACATAAAGTACTTCGCTTGCCTCCCTATGATCCGGAGTTAAACCCTATCGAAAAAATATGGGCTTTGGTAAAAGGTAGAATGGCCACTTATAATACAACAGTTAACATAAATGATGTTGAAAATATAACAAGAACAAAATATTTAGAAGAGAAGAAAAATATGAAAACACTCAAATCGCAAAAGAACATTTATTAGACTCTACGCTGGACCACTTACAATTTTTATGAATACTGGTTCATCTGAAGACAGCCTTTCTGATAATGAAGATAGTGATTGAAATTCCGGAATAGATTAGTTTTTGTGTGATATTCTATAACAAAATATAGAAGTCTTTACAATCAGTACTGTTTAGAAAATAAATACATTATTTAATTAGTTAAAATAAGTTACTTATTTTTTTTTGTTGTTGAAACCTTTCCTTTTTTTCTGACAATGTTAATAAATAGTAAGTATTAAGGAATTTGTTATTTATTAAACTACTCCTAATAGTTTACTCATTATTTTATCGAATGCCTGACTATAAACTTTATAAATATTAAAAACTATAAAAATAAAAATTGACAAATTCATTCTCACTTTAATTGAATATACTTATGAAAATTATTTTAAAGCTACCGGTTTCCATCCGCCACTGGTAGAAACGGTCCGCCCGTCTGCGCGAAACACTACGTCACATTCCCAAACTTAAGTTTGTCGGACTTTACGACTAGTCGAGTCGCCGTGGTCGGTGTTGAGTCGTTGAGTGCAACAAACAGTGAGATTGTGTGTTCGCGTCGATCAACCACCAACCCCACTCACGTTAACAGCATAAGTTCGGTTTAGACACTATCGAAATTGCAAGAATATTATTTTTATATATACTTATAATGTCACTTAGAAATAGAAAAAGTGTGGCGTGGGAATTATTTGTAAAAAACGACGATAAAACCAAAGTAGTATGCAAATTATGCTCTTGCTAATATAAATACATAGGGAACACTACGTCATTAATGAATCATATAAAGAAAAAACATATAGTTCAGTACAGTGAAGTGATTGGACAAAATTTAACAAGTGAGAGAATAGAGAATAATGCACCCGAATAGAGTTCTAGAACCTCTTTGATGAATAGAACAGATTCTCATCAAAACAGTACCATTTTAGCACCATCGCATATACATAATGTCAGAGCATTCAATGAACCCGTTCCGAAGCGCCCAAAAGAAATGCGTTTAACTGTATCTACAAAAATGAACCAAAAAATTGGTGACGATGCATTATTGGACATGATTGTTGTAGATATGCAACCACTGCAAATAGTTGAAAATGAATGTTTTACAAAATATACAAACAAATTAAACTCGGATTATATATTGCCATCGCGAAAAAAAAAAAATAGCTCAAATGCTGGAAGACAAATACAAAATATGCAGTTTAGAAGTAAAAGAGAAGTTACAAGGTGTAGAGTATATAGCTCTGACAACAGATATATGGAGTTCAGATAGTCAAAAAAGCTTTATAAGTGTAACTGCACATTTTATAAAAGATGTAAAATTGCATTCTATAGTAATTTCAACGACTGAACTGTCTGAACATCATACATAATTAAATATTACAAATGCTTTGCGAACAATATTATTAGATTGGGAAATTTTTTATAAAATAGTAGATAACCATTGTAACTGATAATGCTGCTAATATGAAAAAAGCAGTCAGGGATTTCCTAAACAAAAGAAATCACTTTTTAGTGGCTCACACCTTAAATCTTGTCGTAAAAGACTGCATTAGCAAAGATAATGAAAATGACCGAAATTCTGATTTAAAAAATGCCGCAGTGCTGGATGTTATATTAAAAAGTCGTGCAATAGTGACCCACATTAAACAGAGTATAAAATCGTCTAATACACTGAGAGATATGCAGAGAAAAATGAACTTAGATATTATCAAACTTAAGCAAGACATACAAACAAGGTGGAATTCGACATATTTAATATTTGATAGATTATTGAGAGTCAAAGTTCCTCTATCCGCGACTTTACCACTGTTTGACTCATCCCCATCAGGCTTGACATCAGCTGAATGATTAATTTTAGACGATTGTGTAGCAATTTTACAGCCAATAGAAAAAATCTCCACAGCATTATCTGGGAAATCATACCCGATGCTATTATGAGACAACTACAAAATTCTTTAATTAAGAAGACTCCAATGACTGAACCTGGGAAACACCTACAGCGATCGTTACTTGAAACTGTAGACAAAAGATTAGGTGTTTATGAAGTTAACCGGACTGCATCAATCACAACCATTCTAGATCCTCATTTAAAAAAAAAGGCATTTGGAACGGACAGTGCTGCAGAAAATGCGGTTAAATATGTATTGGATGAACTGGCACAATTTCAACAAGTTCATGAGCAAATACCAGAACCAGCCGTAGTGTTGACATCTGGAACTTCAGCTAAAGACGATGACGACGATATATGGGAGCATTTTGACAAGAAAATAAGTGACACTGTCATGCAACAGACAACAATCTCCTCTGCTACCATTGTTTTAACACAATATCTAGATTTGCCATATCTAGATAGAAAGCAAGACCCACTACATTTTTGGAGGCAAAGGGAACACATATTTCCTTCCCTATGTCACATGACATATACATATTTATGCATTCCTGCTACCTCTGTGCCATCAGAACGCCTTTTTTTCTAGAGCTGGATTACTTACTAATCAAAGAAGGAACAGACTCATGCCAAAAAAAGTTGACCAACTATTATTTTTAAACTCTTTCTGTACTGAAAAAAGGAAATAATGAAGCAATTTGTTATTTTATGTATATATTCTTTTATTGTAATTTTATTTAAAGAAAAAGCAGTTATTTTATTATCTAAGGAGATAATTATTTAAGTTTCGTTTTTTTGTACTTACAGTTACTTAACTTTGCTAGTCTTGTCTTAAATTAAGTAGATATCAAAGACTTCTTTAAAATGTATGTAGTTAATGACTGTTGTTTAAGAGTGCAATATTGATTAGTTTTAGAATATTATTTACACATTTAACAGTTAATAAATGTTATCTAAAAACTGCAAAGTAATGCACATTAGTACCTTTAAATCATTTAAGTGTACACAATCAACTAAATTTTAATATTTGAGACTCATTCGCAGTTCCTTTTATTTTTTCATAATATTTTTAATTTTTTCTAATAAGTATTATTAAGAGTATTTAAGGTATATATACTAGTACGTAATACATATAAATATAGCAAGTTTATTGTTAATAAACATTTGATTGAAAATATATACTATTTTTTATTTATAACAATATTACATTTATCCTATTGGTTTTCAAATTGTTTAAAAATATCAATAACTAGTCTTGTGCCTTCTAATAGTCGCTGATATGACACCAAGTATGACCTTGAGTCAACTCGAGTTGCAACTTGAGTTGATCGATATATCAACTCGAGTCAGAAAAGATCAGACTCGTCACATCGCTAAGAAAAATTAAAGTTATATATATAAAACACTAAGAAGTCCAGTTTTAACGTATGGGTCAGCAACATCATAGTATTAACGTATGGGTCACTTACACAGAACGACCCAGAATTGCTTAAATGTTTTGAAAGAAAAATTCTAAGGAAAATATATAGAGGAGATCAAGAACAGGGTTTGTGAAGTATGTGCTACAACTTTGAGTTATACAAAAGTTTTGGGGAACCTGACATTGTAAAATTTATTGAATTTTATGCATGCCTTCGATGAATAGGACATATAATTAGGCAAGATGAAGATACAACGATCAGAAAAATTGTTGACCAAAGAGGACCAGTGGGAAGATGAGCCAGAGGAAGACCAAAACTTAGGTATCAAGATAACATAGAGGATGATCTAAAATCCATCGGAATTAAAGCACAGAGAAGAGTTTCCACATACAGGGGTGAATGGAAGATTGTTCTGGAGAAGGATTTGGCTCATAACTAGCTGTAATGCCACTGATGATGATGATATATTTATTATTGTCAAATACAAATATCACTAAATGTATTTCAATGATTCTCAATGCATTATTAACCTATTACTTGGTCAATTTGAATTATTACCTTGCTATAGGTACTTTTGTTTCCTTCATCAGATTAATAACTGGTATAAATTCTTCTCTTACAGGTGGTTTAAAGCTAAATCCAAATAAAGCATCCACTATAATACCAAATTCACATTCAATGCTGGATTTATCAGGTAAACTCTTAATTATGGATATATTCATTAACTGACATTGTTTGATAAGATTATTGTAGAGATCATTTTTTGTTTCTTTGGGATAGTATACAATTGGTTTATATCCAAAAAGTACTAAATGTCTTGCACATACTAAACCATCTCCACCATTGTTACCAGGGCCACAACAAACCTAAAATAAAAGTCTGTACTAGATATTTGCATCAACTGGTCTAGACCAGTAATGTCATTACAAAATTAATATAATGACTGTATTGTCATTTTTTAAATGTTTTTTGTGTTAAAGTTTGTTTGTAGAAGACACTTAAATTTGTTTGTGCATCAGGTATGTATAAACTTTGGTAATAATGAAACTAAATTTATTTTTATATCATAGTAAATGAAACTTACCAGTATAGACTTGATGCCAATATCACTGTGTTGATAACTCTTAGCAATAGCCGAAGCACAGCTTAAGCCAGCTAATTCCATTAACTGATCAACAGAAAATGAATAGTCATTAAAAAGTTCCAAATCAATTGACTGAGCTTCTTTCTGTCCAAGTAACTTAACCATTCTTAATATTTGACTACTATTAAAGGATCTAAAAAATGTTGTCCTAATTACATTAACCAGCTTAATACTCATAAATTTCATATTAAAACATTTTGGGTATTAATAAAATCATTTAACATACATTATGTAAAAAATAAACAAAATATTTCCACAAACTAATTATAAGTACATGTCATTCATTGAAATGTCAAAGTGACAGATGTCAGATGTTACATTTACCATTTACCGGTTCACAGTTAATTTACCGGTATTGATTAATCTAAAGAATATCTCACAATCGATTTCCAGCATAATCGATTCTTCGAGTTGGAAGACGTATTTTGCACACCGATGCCAAGCTTCCCAGTGTTCGGTAAAATATAGAATTTAAAATACTGTGCTTGCTACCGCTACCGCAAACCCAAAATTTATTTCTTCAAATAAGCTAAATTTTGTTTTTGAATCGATTAGTTCAAAAAGATGATATTCTTTTTAATCTTTTAATAATATTAGGTCATTTCCTGATTATAAATTTGTCTAGGTCTATGTTAAAATAGGTAATAATAAAATCATTGGTTTTTATTTTCAATATTTTTTAGTAAGGGATTTGTCTTATTATTAAGCCACGTGCACAATGTCATTAGCTAAAAATGGAACATTCTAATCATAGAAGTTGCTGTACCTATACCTTTTGCGTTTCTAAAGGTTTAATTTCATATCTAATAAATCGTTATTATTCAAAGTTTAAAAATCGTACGAGTTTACGTCATAAGCTACAAGGTTCAAAGTGCTCCCGTTATATCTTGTCCTTGATATTAACTCACCTACTTAAACCTCTGTTTTTCTGTAATACTGCATATGCATTCGCGATAATTAGTTTTATGAGTGTCGAACATTCTTAAAATCTTAAGTGTTTAAAGGTTATTAGACTGTCATATCTAAAACGTTTGACGAAATTCATTCCTTCATCCTAATCTGATCATCATGGTTAAAGGTAATAGGTTATCTTGTATTACTAATATCACTGATTATAAGGTAGTTGAAAACAATGAAATCAGTTTTTTTAAGAATTTAGACCGGTTTCTTGACTTTAAAAATATAAACAAAGGTTGTCACTTGTTATTTTAATTTGTTTATATGTTTTTCTTAGTGTGAGCTACACGTACACAAAAATTAAAATTGATGCTATAAAATAGTTACATTTACACAACATTTAATCATTACTATTATCTTTTATGGAATGGGGATTGGTAGAAAACAGTTTTTTGATTTTTTCACATGCAAACATGTTTTTTTTTTTCGTAGTGGTTTCTAATAGAATATTTTTGATAATTGATAAGACATATGCAACAAACTTAGCAGCAATTTACAATAAATGCTACAGCAGTCAATATCTGAAGCAGTGAGTAGACTATATGCATGAAACATACTATTATAAGTATTTAACATAATTTTTAATTTTTTTTCAAAATACTCACAGTTTTTAAAAACAAAATTAGCAACTTCATTTTTGAAACTTATCTGTCTTGACCTACTTATACTTGTGGAATGGTAAACATATGAAAAAATATTGCCTTCTCTTTCTTCAGAATCTTAGGTGTTTCATTACATAACATATAAACTATTGCTTTGTTTATTAAATTTCAAAATATCTTTAGTTTTCCAACATCCAATGCATTTACAAAATACAATATTCCTAAATTCTTCTACATTTTATATTTTAATAGAAGTATCCTTTATTTAGTTTATATCAAGGAGTATTACTCCTATTTTCTTCCTTTTTTAATTGGGAGGTCAAAGATTTAATCATTATTAGACACACAAGACAATCAAGTAATGCCGAAAGATACAAAAATACTCTTTTTTTGTACTTCAAAAAACAGAATGTATCAAAATTCTGTTTGTGCTTAGAAACCACAAACAGAAAATATTCATAATTTAGTGTAAACAGAAATATTTAAACTGATCAGAAAACTAGGTAAAGGAATGTTAGGTAGAACTTATGAACATAAGATCAAAATATTTTTATTTCTGTATTTGAACTGTCTTTTAGTACTATAAGGCACATGAGATAGACTAAGATCTCTTGAATGCGAAGACACACAATGTATTAAGTCTCCTAAAAGTAATAAGACTTGAAGAGTTGCATTGATAACCTGATAATTTCCAGAAGAAAGTAGCAAGGAGGAGAAAAGAACAGTTTTATGTAGAACACAATGTAACTTCTTACCTACAGACCATCATTTAAAATATTTATCCTGCTTAAATAAGTTAAAGATGATTCAGAGAGATATAACATCTCTTTAAAAATATATTAAAAGAAGTACTTATTAATAATAATAAATAGTGTATGATGTAACAACAATTTTATTAAGATAAGGACAAAGTTAATGTTACACCTTTTTGTTCTTAAATTAAACATTAAACTAATACTGGTGATAAAAGCTAATCAAGGTTACATGGATCATCTGTTTGAGATTTTAAATTATCTATTTTTATTTACAAACATTGCTACCAAGTGTGAAGGTTTCCACTGAATGGGACTTTCTATTTTATGTTTATCTTACATTATTAGAGGCATTACAACTAGAAAACTATTTCAAAAATGCATAAATTGTGAGGAAATACAAAAAGAAAGAAAGTCGCAATATTACAATTTACATAAAAAGTCGAAATACAAAAATAGCAGAAAAATAAGTTGCTAGATTTTTTCTGAGAAACATGTATGAAAACAGTTCAACAAAACAGAAGAAAATCTCCAATAGTAATTAACTATTATAAACTACTCATTAATTAAAATATAGAATCTACAGAAATTGTACTACAGCCCTTGGTTAACTATCATAAGGAGCCATCCATCCTATGGCTCTACAGCTCAATTTGATCCCTGTCCTCCCTCAACAAATTTCTCCATTCATTAAAGTTTAGCCATTCTCCTACTTGATAAACTGCCAAGGAGATTTCTGGTATCCTCATCATCCTCCTATCACTTTCTCGGTCTTCCAATAGGTCCCTTACCTCACATTATTGCATTTAACAGTTTTTTTGTGAGTCTGTTTTCTTTCATCCTAAATACATGGCCTGCTAATTGAAGACGCTGTAGGTAGACATACATAAAGGTAGACATACATGACAGAGATAAAGGTGGTTCTTCATATATATTATATGTTTCATAATTAAATCTGATGCCACCTGTTTTTCTCATTTATAGGGCCAATATTCATCTCAGTACCTTTCTTTCAAATATGTTTATTCAGTTTGCAGATTTTTAAGTCAACATCCAAGTTTTACATCCATAGCTCACTACCTGTCAGATTATGGTCTTATAGATTTGTATTTTAGTTCTTTGATTTAAGTCTAATGATTTAAATATTAGACTCATAGCAAAGTATACTGTATTGACTATGATGATTCTTCTGCTAAGCTCTGCATCATGAATGTTGTCCTTTGTGATGTTGACTCCTAAATTGATAAAGTTATCTACTTTTTATACTACTTTTCTCTCTTTTATCATAAGGATACAATTGAGAACTTCAAATCTTTTACATTGTGGACCAATTACTATAAACTAAAAACAAACTTTAATTGGCAATAATAATATAGACTGTATATTATAGTCTAAACTGAGAGCATTTTAATACAAGCTCAAAATACTTTCAAGCCACGAAATTGACAAGTTCTTATTAAATCTTCAAGATCACTTAGTCTATTTGAAGTAAAATTAAAAAGTATTAGAAAAACTTAAAGTCCAATATGTTGTTTTATTGTGTGTTCAGTGATAAACCATAAAATAGTTCCAAAATGTTGATTAATTAAACAACAAATAAACATTTACAAATTTTTTATTTCTGGAGTAAGCTATTTTTTAAATCAAAATCATAAAATGTGGATATTAAAATCAAACTCTCAATCTAAAAACAATCAAAGCAGCAATCTCGTTTTGCAGTATTTGTTCCCACTCATTTACCAGTACCTACCACCTACCTACTAACACTACCATAGTTTTAAACTCACCATAATTTTGTCTAACTACTCTTCCCAACTGGTCCCACAAATGCTCTATGGGGTTAAGGTTTGAGCTTCTAGGCATTGTTACCCTGACTATGTGAGACAGAGCGTTATCCTGCATTAAGAGAAAGTTTTCACCTATAAAATGCACATATTCTTCCAGACATTCCCTAATGTACCTCTCAACATTAGACCACCCCTCTAACATAACAAGATCTGTACATGCTCCCAAAGAAATGCTGCCCAATCATTCACCACCAAACTGTACTCTAAAAGGGAAGCAATATTGTTCATCTTCTCCACAGTCTTTGGCGACTATAGGTATCTTGTAAAACGAGACATCTGTAAATGGAACGTTTTACAGTCTCTCATATTCTAATCTGCACAAGCAAGAGATAACTCCAGTATTGTTTTCGACAAGCTGCGTCCAATAAAAGGCCTGTAACAGGTACATAAGATGATAAATTTTGGTTGGTTATCTTTTGTGTATTATATCAGGTGAAACTATGATACCATCTTTCAGTCACCTAGTCAAAACGGCAAAAGTAACTATCTGCTTTAACCACTTGGAGTATAAAAAAACTGTCTTTCATGACACCTGTTGTCCTTGGTCTTCTCTGTCCAGGTCTTATTGAATCAAACTAGTTTCTCGAAAGTTTCGTCATTGCAAATTTGAGGAAACCAGTACCGACCTAAATGTATTAGATTTATATAAAATATACTTATCTCAGACCTAAAAACAAAGCAAATCTTTGGTATAAATATTTTTCAAAAATTCCATCACCAGCCATAAAATACTTACCTAATACCTAATTTACACAACTAAATTGGTAAGTGTATAAAGCAAGTTGGAAGGTGAAAATCCATCATTGTCAGAGCAATTTACCTGAGCAATTAACTTGAAATCAAGAACAGCTATTTTTCATATATTTTACAAGGTCTTAATGCTACGATGAGCATCTTTCTTTCGAGATAATATAAAAATTGAATGCAGTGTTCCACATATGAACATTTTAAAGAACCATTAACTATGAATCAACCACAAATTAAGATGATTAAAAAAAATGCATATTAATTAACAAAAATTGTGTTTCCCAATAAAAATGAAATATGTAATTTTCTTTTTGATTTCCTATACTTTCCAATTTAACTATATTTTAATCAAATTTCGTTATTACTAATTTTTTAAGGTTTTAATTAAAATATTCACAAATCTAATTTTGATTTTATTTGCATAGGACATTTACAGGACTCACCTGTACGCATACAGCGTTAAAACTATCTTTTATTGTTATCACAGCTGTATAAATATAATTGCTACCTTCTACATCTACGCCTCTGACTAAATCTCCATTTATTCTGAATAGTTTTTCAAAAAACTCAAGGTTTTTTTATGAAATCAAATCTTACATCATAGCGATAAAACAGTGATTTTCTGATTATTTGAAATTGCATAATATTTAATAAAATATATGACTCACAATAAACTGATTGCTCAATTACTTTAGTTTCGAAATAAATGATTTACCGGGATGTTTGAAATTGTATGTGTGTATTGAAACATATTCAAAATGAACTAATTCGTCAATTAGACACAATTTAAATACCACCCTTTATTTGATATTGAGAGAGAGTTTCAAATATATAAGCAAAACGAGAATGTCTATTCTGGGACCCCAAAAAAATGCAAAAATGTTTACCACTAACGCGCATCAATCAATTACACATGCGAAATCAATTTTTTTTTTAAATAAAATTTGTATCATCTCGACGGTAAAAATTCGATATTTTTTGATTAGAGTGACCTCTCGACAATTTTTTTTTATTTGTTATAATTCTCATATCAAGTTTTGTGGCATTCAGTGGTTTTCAGTGGCATTTTCATCTCTGACGACTGGAGTATGTATAAGATCCGAATGCAATAAAAATGGGTTTCTACTATACAAACCGATATTGGTGGACATTCACAGATGCCAATAGCTCTTTTATCAATATATCGTCTTCAAACAATATTTTTTTATCCAAAAACTACTGAATTATTTCTGCTTTATTCCAAGCAGTTGTAGGTAATTTTTCAGATCTTCCTGAATGGTACAGAGCATTTTCCACAGTAATTACGGAATCTGTAGGAATTGCCTCTATCATTTGTTCAGAGGATTTTTCAGGACCTTAATATTCAAATCTTCGGTGTTTATATTTGATAATATGGTTAATAATTAGGCTTAAACCTTTACCAAATAATATAATTTCTTATTTTGATTGTGGAATTCACTTGGTTTTCGTAAATAATTTCGCCTCCAACAGATAATTTCATCTTTTTCGATTAATTGAGAATTTCGTTGGTAAGTTTTTTAAGCCTTCGTACGGATTGTTTTGTTTGCTTCACCGTTCATTCATTTCCTTTACGTATCTGACGCTAAGTAGTCGAAATTCTAACATTTTGATGCTTAAAGTGCTTTAAATGTTTTTTCATTTTTAATACTACAAATAGAACTGTATAAGGAGTTTGGTATTGGTGTTGACTGTAACGAATTATAATGATTTTTCAGCGAGGAGACAAACTAAACTACATTCATTTTACAAATTCCCAACTGTAAACAAAAGCACGTGAAAGCCAAACAGGGTCGTACTGTTTCATGAAAAACATAATGTCACACAAAGGACATAAAACTTACATGAATAGATTGATCTCGTAAATCTTTGTTTATTGTCTGAGCCGTTAATGGAATACGTAGACACGCTGTGTTTTAAATTCAACACCACAGATATATATATATATTATATATTTAGTATATATATATATTATATATATATATATATATATATATTAAATAACAAATATCTTACTTTTTTCGTGCCATTTATTGCTTGTTTTCGAAACCATTGCAATATTCCGTGCAAAATTGTTGTAACTCTGTTACATTAGAATTACAGTTTAGAACAGTTTTGCACGAAACATGTATAATATTTCACGCAAAATAGGTAAACTGTTGTAGTATTTAGCCGCTTTAGCATTTGAAAGTTACTAAAGTTTTACAGGGGATAGATACGTATGTTTACAATAGAATTTCATGATTACTTCATTGTCATAAAATTGTGAGTTACTGCAGTCTTGCACTGAGGGTGCGATATGTGTAATTTATTTATTATTCACCGCATTACCCACATCAGCCACTACCAGAGCCTAAGATGTAGAACCCAATTATTAAATAAATTTACTTACGCAATTTACTACTGTAAAATTACAGTTTTTACTGAAAACAGTAGTTGGAATTTTTCCCAATTTTCTGGAATGATAAGACGCGTTGGCCAATACGATGATGGAGTTGTTTTCTAATCGGGGCAGTATATTTTTGAACAAAATTTTCGAAAGATTTTTCATCCATCTTTTGATGGTAGTCGCCACTTTTTTTTAATCAAACGCCCACAGCCCTTCTGGAACAAATCCATCTTCACTACCAATGTGACAGATTATTAGTCTTTTTCCTTTTTCTGAAAATTTTATTATTTTAAAATTTACTTGAAGTGAAAAAGCACATAAACATTTAATTGCAGGATTTTTTAACCATGTAGAAATTCCATCTAAAAACGCTTGTTTATAAGACGTTACCGAATTGTCGACCCATACTTTAGATTTGGTGTGACCAGCGTTTAGCAGAGTCTCGTCTAAGCAGTAAATTTTACGGTTTTCATTTCTGTAGTCCTTAATTTTTATCAGTTCAATTCTTTCAATAATTTAAAAACGTTGTTCTTTTGAAGTTTGGCAAAACCGGATGTTCATTAACAACCCTCAGAACTTTGTCTATTGTTGGTATTTCATTTCGAAAAAGAATTGATGGATTAGTCTTCTTATAAGTGTCTTATAAAAGTAACAATATTTGTTAAATAAAGTGAAAATGTGCAGTCTAAAAATAAATAAGGGAGAAACAATATCAGTACCTGTTTTAACTGCTACTCTAATAGAAATCGTACTTTTCGACATTGTAGGGTTCTTCTGCATTTCCGTTTTTAAATACATTTATAATAATTTCCTTCGTTTTAACGTCAAAATGTCCCATTACTGGTCTTTTTTAGGTGGAGTGAGGGTTAAATCAATATCAAGGAGTTCATCGGCTGTATCAGTGCTTGACATTTTTGTTATTCTATTTATCTTCAATAACTTAATATACTTAGTTGATTGAGAGAATGTCAAAATAGCATAGGAAAAATAATATGTATTGTAATAAAACCAGCATCATCGAAAATATCGGTTAAATTATGAAACTGCATTCTGTATACTTTTTCAAGTCCAGAAATATTCCATTCACTCACGATAAAACCTCTCCAACGAACAGCTTGGATTGACATGACCTTTGGTATACACATAGCTAACATGTTAAATAAAAAAAGTTATATTGTGCCGATGTGTCTTTTTGCCCTAGGGGTGAGACTCACCCATTCTCAGGGGTGAAAATACTTTCAAAATAAGTCAGGAATTGGATAAACTGACTAATTCTAAGCAACCTTTGCTCTATAGAGTTTTTTCACTGAGTCAATACTTTTCGAGTTATGTGCGAGTAAATGTTCATTTTTCAACAACAAAAAATCAATAAATTAAAATATTAGTTTCTCTTGTCTTTATTAAAGTGATTACCGCAAGCTATTTTTACTTTTGATTAACAAATACTTTGTTTTTGGATACTAAAAATTCACTACACACTATAAAACAATACAAAACACTTAAACTACACTCTAAAAAATAACACGACCAGTAAATAAATTACGATAACTATATCATATAATACACAATATAGTAACTTAAAAACCAAAACTCTACAATTTGAATTTAAACAGAGTGACAAGTTTGGACCTGTAAAATGAGAATCCGTCTGGCTTAAGGCAATAAATTATATTTAGTAACCTCTTGACGAATATTAACACGTGCGTTTGTTTACAATTGGAAATTTGCTAAATGAATGTACTGTAGATTGTTTTAGAAAATGTTCTCGATTGAGTTTTTTAACCAGCGTTCTAGATTATGTTTAACCAGCTGCCAAGGTATTTAAAATTGTTTACTAGTACTATCTTCTCTCCATTAAGAGAAAACAGACCTTAATATATATAATCTTTCCAACTGCCATTCACTTTGTCTCTGAAATATTAATTTTAAGGCATTTAGTAAATTTTCTGCATGAACGGCTGTATCGTCAACATATCTGATATTGTTGATTACTTCTCCGCCTAGTCTTACTCCCTCTTGTCTGTCAGCTAAAGCCTCCCTAAAGGTTTCTTCGGAGTATAACTTAAAATACTGGGTGACCAAAACGTTACCCTGTCCTACTACATGTTTGATGGGTAGTCTTTTCAGTACGACTATTTCCAATTTGGATAGAGGCTACTTGATTGTAATTGAAGTATTTCAGCAGTCTTATATCGTTGCTGTCAAAAGCCTCCCTAAAGGTTTCTTCGGAGTATAACTTAAAATACTGGGTGACAAAACGTTACCCTGTCCTACTACATGTTTGATGAGTAGTCTTTCAGTACGACTATTTCCAATTTGGATAGAGGCTACTTGATTGTAATTGAAGTATTTCAGCAGTCTTATATCGTTGCTGTCAAGTCCTGCTGCCCGCAGGAAATCGAAAAGTGTAGCGTGTTGTAGTCGGTCGAATTCCTTTTCGAAGTCGATGACAAAAAAACTCGGAAAACTATTTTTTCGGAACTCACAACTTTTTGTAAAAGAACACGCATACAAAATAGTGCCTTCTTATCTTATAGTACTTACTTATTAAACATTTTAAGTTAAAAAATCGTGATCCTTTTTTGTAACTTATTTCGTCTTTTGTTGTTCAACCCATACGTAGGCGATTTCAAAAGAAATGTCAACAATTGATCAGATTTTCCTTCTCAGACAAACTTAGAAAAGACATATGAATATGGAATTGGTACCCACCACCTCTTCATAGATTTTAAAAGCGCTTATGACAGTGTAGACAGAAGCGCACTTTATAATGCAATGGCAGAACTAGATATTCCGTCGCATCTAATAACATTGGTAAAGGCAACTCTTTCGAAAGTTGAGTGCAAAGTCAAGGTAGAAAAGAGAGTGTCAAGTTCTTTTCAAACACATACTGGATTACGCCAGGGAGGCAGTCTATCGTGCCTATTGTTTAACATCGCGCTAGAAAGAGCCATAGAGAAATCAGGCATATCAACCAGAGGTACGATCATCAATAGAAGTGTACAGATATTGGCCTATGCAGATGACATTGACATCGTAACACGGACAAAAAGAGACCTGATACAGGCTTTTGAAACATTAGAAAAAGCCGCGAAGACAATGGGACTGCTGGTCAACGTATCCAAAACAAAATACATGAAGGCACAGCAAGATGAAATAGCGGCACCACAAGATCTGGATCAGAAGAACACACATTGGAAGGGGTCTTGGAGTTTATATATCTTGGAAAACAACTAAATAACAGCACCCTAGTAAGCGTAGAAATTAAGAGAAGAACATACCTGCCGAACAGAGCTTACTTTGGACTAAAGCAGTTTTTAAAATCACACATAATTAGCAGAAAAACCAAGATACTAATATATGAAACTCTTATTAAACCTGTCCTGACATATGCGTCAGAGATATGGAGTGTGGTAAAAAGCGACGAAGAACTGTTAGGCCGCTTTGAAAGAAGAATACTTAGACACACATACGGAGGAGTACAAGAAAGCGGGATATGGCGCAGGCGCTACAATTTTGAGTTGTATCAATTGTATGAAAAATGCAACATCGTCCGGTCTATTAAAATTAATAGACTAATTTGGCTAGGACACCTTGAAAGAATGGACACTAGAGACCCCCAAAGACAGATATTATATCAAGAGCCAGTAGGAACCAGAAAGAGAGGCAGGCAAATATCTAGATTTAAAACTCAAGTCGAAGATGACTTGAGGAATCTAGGGATCAGAAATTGGAAAGCCAGGGCGAAAGATAGGGGGGAATGGAGACTAATTCTTGAACAGGCCAAGACCCACCCAGGGTGTAGAGCCAAAGATGGTGATGATGATGAGATATTTTGGACTGATCGTAGTAGTGTATGGTGAAAAGGTCTACGATATCAAACAACATACTGCAAGGAGATGAATGCAGAGTCCATGATGGAAAACAGATTGATATATTTGTGATTAAACTTGTATGTAATTTCAAAAACTTGTTTTGAAAACCTTTTTTCCAAATGGAGTATCTCAAAACATTAAATAAATTATTTTAAATTTCAATTTATTTTTCATTTTATTTCGAAATAATAAAAACTTCCATTAGGCAAAAATGTATTAAGTAAAAATAAAGATGAGTCTAGAATTTATAGAATTACAAACTGGAATGTCTAAAATAAAAATTATTTTAATAATAAATGACTACTAATGAATAATTTAAAGAAATGGGCACAAAAATTTAATAAACAAATTAGGAAAATAATTGCTGTACATTAACTAATGTTTAATTAAGTGATATACAGTGGCGGTTCGAAATAATAATACTTTATATCACATTGGATATATTGAAAAAAAATATTATAAAGGAAAAATATGCATGAATATGTTGCTTAGGAATTAGTATTATATTCATCTAAAGGTATTGATGTCCTGTATTCTTCTTCTTCAAGTTCCACTCCTATCAGAGATTGGAAATCATTCTGGCAATTATAATTTTGTTCGTTACGCGCCTGAATAGTTCAATTGAACTGCATCCAAACCATTCACGGAGATTGCGTAGCCACGAGATTTTACGTCTTCCTACGCTTCTTCTGCCGATGTCCTGTATGCGTAACCCTTAACCCTTCTTATTGGAGCGTGTTGAGTAAAAAATAACTTATTACGTTACGATAACGACGTGGCGGTACATGTCGGAGGAGTACCGATCCGATCCCGAGGGATGAGAAGTTCTCCTTTTATTTAATATAACACCACGTTAATTAGGTTACAGTTCTGTTCACTTCTCTGCAGGACTGTGTAGATTACAATTGTTAGTATTGTTATACGTAATTTTTTTATATGAAAGAGGGATATGTTTTTCGCTTGACATATGCTCGTCATTGCTTAGAACTGGCAATGGAGCTGTTGATCCAGTAAGGCCTACAGGTAGTTTTAGCAAAGAAACCTTTCGTTTCGCTAGATCATGTAGTAAAAAAAGTTTTCTGGTTAATACAGGAACGATAAACAAGGATTCCATAATTATATCCAGGATTAGCGCATAAAAATAGTCGGTAGAAAAAGAAAAGTTCGTGGATATTGAATGTTTTAAATTTATACATCGTCAAAAACTTTACCACATGTGTAAAACCAAATATAAGACCTCTATCAAAATAATTCTTTTGCAGAAATAATCTCTAATAGAATACCGTTTTGTCATGAAACTATAGCATTTATTAAAAATTATCAGTTTCGTGTAAATATTGAAACCTATATTTTATTTCCAATTGTTCAAATATACCCTGACTATTCAATTTCCGGTTTTGATAAGCCAGAATAATCGCTTTACATCTGGTGCAATCATGTGATTTCAGCAAGTCGTGCCATTCCTAGTGTTACGGCACTGTAACATATATTTACTTATCACAAAAAAAATCAAAAAGTTTTGTCTTTTAAAAACTTTAAACCTTATAAACCAGATTCCTTTCAAATATATTTCACAGATATATATTTACATAATATATGAGGTGCCACGAGAACCAGGTCAGAGCTCCTTTTATCGTTCTAAAAAACAATTTTTCTATATATCAGTCCTATTTATGGTTCTATTCTGGTTATTTTCCCGCAACAAGACACAACTCTATCGTGCTCCTTAGTTAACACACAACTAAAATGCTCCCTACGCATTAAATATACATACCAATAAAACACTGAAAACTTTGTTTTCAAACTTCCACAAAATTTATTTGAAATATTATCACTACAGCTGTTTCGGCTGATTGTCTTTCTCAAGTGATCTATTTTGGCTGGGTTTACAAATTTATAGTCTCTAATGAAATAGGTTGAGGAGGGGAGAAACTGTTTGTCTCAAGTTGGTCATTCAAAATTATATCTGTGTTTTTTAATTTGTTGATTTCCATAGATTCTAACAAAGATAGCTTAAGGCCTTTATTTTGAATGTGAAGAATTTAAATTTGTCATTAAAAGAATGATTATGATCTAGAAGGTGAAGTGCGTATGTCGAATCTGTTTTTCTATTCTTGAAAGCCCTTTTATGTTCTGCTATTCGTTTATCAAAGTTTCTACCAGTTTGACCGATGTAAGTTTTTGGGCAGTCGCCACATTCAAGTTTGTACACACCACTATTTAAGTGTTTTTTATTTTGGCTCTTGTTATTTTTAATATATTTGCCTAGGTTGTTATTTGTTCGGAAAGCTGGTGTTATTCCTTTCTTTTTTATGTGTTTGGCAATTTTTGTTGTTATTTTGCCTGTATATGTAATCGAGCAGAAGGTACTGAGTTTTTTCTCTGGTGGTGGAAATACTAATTTCAGGGCTTTCTTGTGTAGTTTTTGATTTAACATTTTATTAATTGTTTGTTCATTGTATCCGTTGTTTACTGCTATCTGCTTAATTATATTTAATTATGTCTCAAAGTTGTATTTTGACATAGGAATTTCTGTTAATCTATGTAACATACTATGATAAGCTGCCAGTTTATGTTGTGTTGGATGGGATGACGAATTGTGTATAGTCGTGTCAGTATGGGTAGGTTTTGAAATATGAGAAGTCATGTTTGTTTTTGAAGTCTGCTAATTTTTAAATCTAAAAAATTTATGGATTGATTTTGTTCTGTTTCTATTGTAAATTCAATATGACTATGAAGTGAATTAATATATGATAAAAATTGGTCCAGTTGCCTGTTAGTTCCTGTGAAACATACCAGTTCGTCGTCTACGTATCTCCACCAATATAAAAACTGTTTGAATACGGGATGTTTTGAAATCTTTGTCTCTAGATGATCCATAAAAATATCTGATAGCAATGGGCTTAGACTAGAGGATTACCCATTATAAGTCCTGCCATGTTATTTGTATAAATTTTATTATTAAATTCAAAGTAGTCCTGGTTTTATGCAAACTTCAAGAAGATGTAAAATTTCAGATGTAATTATTGGATTTGTACTATTTTGGTCTAAAAGGTTTTTTACTAGAATAAAAGTTTCTGTAGGAGGGATACTAGGAAATAGATTTTTTACGTCAAATGAATTAATCTGGAGTTGTTAGGTAATTGAAAATGTTGTATTTTATTAACTAGTTCTATTGTATTTTTTATGGTAAATTTAGTGTGGTCTAAAATAATCTCTAACAGTTTTTTTGAAATTTTATATGACGGAGCTGTATAAAAAGAAACTACAGGTCTTATTGGGTGATCTGGTTTGTGTAGTTTAATGAAAGAATATAATTTAGGAGGCTGTGGGTTCATGATACTGAGGTATTTCTGTTCTATTGGATTTAGTATATATTTTGAATTTTCTAACGCTAGCTTAATTTGTTTTTGATATTTTTCTGTCGGATCTTTGTGTAAAGTTTCAATATTTTGATTATTTAACAGATTCGACATACGCACTTCACCTTCTAGATCATAATCATTCTTTTAATGACAAATATAAAATTTTTCACATTCAAAATAAAGGCCTTAAGCTATCTTTGTTAGAATCTATGGAAATCAACAAATTAAAAAACACAGATATAATTCTGAATGACCAACTTGAGACAAACAGTTCTCCCCTCCTTAACCTATTTCATTAGAGACTATAAATTTGTAAACCCAAGCCAAAATAATCACTCTTGAGAAAGGCAATCAGCCGAAACAGCTGTAGTGATAATATTTCAAATAAATTTTGTGGAAGTTTGAAAAACAAAGTTTTTCAGTGTTTTATTGGTACATAAATATGAATTTCCATCAAGTAACGGCCGAATCCATCAAATATACATACGTCGACATTTCAAACTAGTTTTTTACTCTAAGTTATTTCAATACAAATTCTTTATATTAAAAGTAATTATTAAAATCAACAGTGCTAGAATAAAATAAAATCTTGAATCGCAGTCTACTATTTCTTCAACATCGAATTATACCTTGCTTCGGTAGAGATTGATTAATCGGCGTCATTATAATCAACCTATATAGAAGTTTGGTTATCTGCTTATGATGGAGGAGAAAAATAACTTCACAACACCCAAAACGTCTGTTTTCAGAATAGTGCAATTGTTTGAAGAAACTGCAGGTGTAAATAAGGAACCTGGGAGTGGCCATCCTAGGCTAACAGTTGAAAGAGAGGATCGATATTTAGCCAGTCGATTATCATTGTCACTGATAAGAACGTACGGTAGACTAATTTTAAGGCTTACAAATTGGCAAAGGCTGGTTCGTGCCAATTTGCGATCGAGAAGACCTTTAAGAGTGCCTAGTCTTTTACTAGAGAACATAGAGCGGTGGTTTAGCATGGTGCCGTAATCATAGAAACTTTACAACAGCTTTAACCTCAACTGAAAAAGTGACATCTACCGTACAAGGGTGTGGATAGAGCCAGGTTGTTTAGCCTTTCATCGAGAAGAGGTTCAGGGATATTTTATTCACACAGTTGGCACTCCCCATATTTACGTACCAGAGACACTGACGGAAAACATTTATCTGGAAAAATGTTAACAGGCCAATTTTTTGCCCCAGAATGAAGAATTTAGGTCAAGTTTTATCTTTATAGATGACAAGGCTCGTCCACATTGTACTAGAAGGATTTAAAATGCATTTACTGAATCCAATATCCAGAGAATGAACTGGCCACATACTCGCCACACTTGAATCCAATTGATCACGTGTGGGATATGGATTCACGAGCTGTTTTCAGAAGACCAAATCCACCGATACAACTTATATTACAGGGAATGGTCTACGGAAAGAGAGGACCAGGAAGAAGAAGAATATCTTGCCTCCAGAACTGACGAAAACGGTTTTCCTTGACCACTTTTTTTACTCTGAATAGTGATGTTTTTTTTTTCAAACTTCATTTTTTAGATAATTAAGAATTTTCTTAATAAATTGAGTTTTGAGAGCTTAAATATCGATAGCAATTAAAGTAAACTGTATAACCCAAGCTTAATCAAGCCATTCAGAGCGATGCTGAGAATATTAAAATTCCACTATGCATCAACAATTTACCCATATAAACTACTATCATTTTTGTACTCATTGCTCGAGTAAGGACAATAACAAAATAAATGACGGTTGCGTTTAGATTTAATTTGAGTCTCTTACCACTCCCTGACACGTTTTCTGGGTCTACCCGTCATCAGAAGGAGTTTGTAAGAAGACACAAACCAAATCAAAACGCACCGACTACTAAGGCAATTATAGTAAACATAATTGCCAGTAGCATACTCTGGCAATTATGTTTACTATATTGCCTTAGTAGTCGGTGCGTTTGATTTGGTTTGAGTCTTCTTACAAACTCTTCTGATGACGGGTAGACCAGAAAACACGTGTCAGGGAGTGGTAAGAGACTCAAATTAAATCTAAACGCAACCGTCATTTATTTTGAGAGCTTATTTAGTTTTTCTTATTTTTTCTCATCCAAGACCCATGCGCCTTAAAAAAGTATAATATGAATAACTTGATAAGAGAATAACTAATTTTATTATCCTTCAAGAGAATAATGTGAGTGCGGCCCAGGATAATATGTACGTTAAAGACAACAACACTCTCACAGATTCAAGGAAGAACAATTAACAATATTCAAAAAAAAAAAATGAAGAAAAATAGCATCGAAGATATCAAACAAATATAGAACGATATAATAAATGATAAATGAAATATAATCATCACCACCAGTAGTGTGATGATGGTAAATTGAAATAAAGTTATGACATTATGCTTTATTTAGTTAAATGTTTCGTAATAGAGTAATGAACTTTTCGATTGTGTACTGTTTCAACACTAATGTTAACAAACACTAATCACGTTGTGTGGTTAAATTACGAAATTGCAGAAAAATTCGACACGTTTGACCGATGACAAAACAAAAAGAGGATTGTATTGTAAATAAAAAGTATACTTTCAAGTCGAATCCCAATAAATGCGTTTTTTTAAGAAAAGAGATACTGATTACTGATACTACATATTATCTAGACCATACAGTTATCAGAGCTACATATCTGGTTTAAACATTTTTTTCTGTGGCGTATAGTTTCTTGGTAAATCGATGTTTTCCGCTGAGGGAGTGAAGCTAGATCACAGTTTTTAATGCTGATAGACTACTAAGGCCCAGATCCTGAAAAAATAAAAACAGTTTAACATTATCAATTCGTTGTAAGGTTGTCACGACCACCGGTTTTACAGTATCTAAATTTTTCTGAAAATAACACATTTATACTGAAGAAGGGCGTGTCCTGGAGGTAGATGATAAGCAAATCGTATATGCTAGTCGTATTTAATAGGCTACTGATCAGTATTCGAGATACAATTTTTTAAAGATTTTTTCGCAAAAATTGTTCTATAACTCTTCTGCTTTAGGTTTATGCATTGGTATATTAAATATAAAGAAAAAAATAATCTCGACTTTTTACCGTCTAGTTGATACAAATTTTGTTTAAAAATTGATTTCGTATGCTTAACACCTTTAAAACGGCTGGTGGATTCAAGCGTTGTTTCTGAGAGAAACTAGTTCCACAGAGAAAGTGCTAATAAAAAATTTTGTTCTACATTATCTAAGTTACATTTATTGTTTAAACATTTGTTTCTACTGCGTACAGATTCTTGGTAAATCAATGTTTTCCGTTCCCCCTCCTGCTTCGATGGGCTGTTTTAGGGGAAGCGCAGGGCTAGTAGTGGCAAACTTTTTTGCATGTGTTTTGGGGTCTCAAAGTTGAAATTTTCAGCAAAATTCAGCTTGTTTGTATGATTTTTAGAGGTTCAGTGACATTTTCGTCTCTGAAGACTGCGACTGGATTATTATTCCTTTGCAAGTATCACAATTTGACGAATAATATCTGGTTCTCGTTAGTCGTAGAATATTTTTGTCTTCTGTATGCTCCTACCTTCGCCTTCTTCTCCATCATATATAAAATGGAGGGAGGCCAAGCATGACCTCTATTGAAGCGGTTAGGGTAGTCAATATTGCTCCTGTTATGATTAAGCACGCTTGTCATTTAGCTTCTCTTTTGGTAGTCTTTTGTTGACATTAAGGCCACCATATTAGTGCGCCATACGTAATCATAGGCCTGACTACAGTCATATATAACCAATACATCTGTTTGTGTTTCAAACCCCATGTTTTCCCGCATATCCTTCGACATGCCCAAAGGGATTGCTTTGCTTTGTTGGTTATTTTTAATTACTAGATCACCTGCACTTACTACTACTACTTACACCTTACTACTACTTTTTAGTACTTAGGCACTTCTACTCCCTGTGCGTCAAGGAGCCAAACCAGGTCATCTACCAGCTTTCACTACAGGAGGGGAGAAAGCACTCCCCCCTGTGAACACTCCTTAGTTTATATATTTGGTATGACTAACCACTGGAATAGGTGGACAAAATTCAGAATAATTTTGAATTATGATTTATATAGGTAAAAGAAATAAGAATAAGACTCACAATCTGTTTAATCTACTACCAACGACCGGTTTCGCATACTATAATTTGCTATGCAAAGTTATATCGGGAGACAAGACTAGTACCCAAAAAAACTGAATAATGGACTTCCACAAGGATCCGTGCTGGCTCCCATGCTTTTCAGCCTCTACATAGCAGACATGCCAGAAACCACATCAAAAAAGTTTGGATACGCAGACGACTGGATGCTTGCCGCAAGTCATAAAGAATTCGAGGTCACTGAACGCATTCTAACAAACGATTTAAACGCCCTAGGGAATTATTTCCGCAAATGGAGATTGCAACCCAATCCAACTAAGACAGAAGTGTCCTGCTTCCATTTATACAACAAGATGGCCAACTATCATCCTCAAATCATTTTTGGGGATAGACTCCTTAAATATAATAAACACCCAAAATACTTAGGTGTTACACTTGACAGAACGCTGAACTTTAAAGAGCATCTTACTAAGACTGCTGCAAAACTCCGAACTCGTAACAACATCCTGCAAAAGCTCTGCGGCACTACATGGGCTCCTCAGCACCCACACACAATCAAGGCCACGCCCACTTACTGGTTACCAGCTTTGAGTCATATAGCTCCACCACCCATCCGCCGGAACATGCCCTTGTCAGAGAATTTACAAAAATCAATATGATCCTGAGCTCCGCTCCCATGTCGGAACTTCCACCAGAGACATAAATAGGCTCTGTTGAAGACTTCTTCTTCTTTAAATTCCATCTTCTATCGAAGGTTGGAATCATCATGGCTATGCGGACTCTGTTGACTGCCGCTCTAAAAAGTTCTGCACTACTGCATTCAAACATTCGCTTTCCTCGGATTTTGCCCTGCATAATAAGTTGTAATAATGCGTATTTTTGCCCTCTCATCACATGTCTCAAGTACTCAAGTTTTTGTCTTTTAATAGTTAATATTATTTCCGCCTCATTTCCTATCCTTCTAGTTACTTCCATGTTTGACATTCTTTGAATCCATGATATTCGTAGGATTCTTCTGTAACACCAAAATTCAAAGGCGGCCAGCTTATTCAGATGAACTTGTTTGAGTGTCCAAGCTTCCAGACCATAAAGAAGAGTAGAGAACACGTAACATCGAAGCATTCTCAGGCGTAGTTCTAACCTTATATCCCGACAACAAAGAAACTTTTTAAGTTTAATAAATGATGTACGTGCTATTTCAATACGTGTTTTAATTTCTTTGGTTTGGTCTACATCTGATGTTATCCATGTTCCTAAATATTTATAGTTATTAACATTCTCAATCAGTATCTTCAATAGTCAATTGGATATTTGCATGTGCAGATTTAGTAATGATCATGCATTTCGTTTTCTTTAAATTTATCTTCAGTCCGTACTCATGACAGCGTTCATTAAGGCGTTGCATTAGGTTCTGTAAATCATTGTTGTTATCCGTAATTATTACTGTATCGTCTGCAAAATGTAAGTTATTCAAAACTTCTCCATTGATAGATATACCTTCTATTGAGTCTGAGATCGCTTCTTGAAATACCGCTTCACTGTAGACATTGAAAAGTAGTGGGGACAGCACGCAACCCTGGCGGACTCCTCTCTGTATTTTGATATTTTCAACTGTAAACTGTGTACTGGCTGTCAACTCTTACCCTGGCAGTTTGATTCCAATATAAATTAGATATAATTTTCAGATCACGACTGTCAATATTTTTGCTTTTTAATATATCTACAAGCTTTTTATGTTGAATTTTATCAAATGCCTTTTCAAAGTCTACAAAACATAAGTACATATCCTGATTCATGTCCATGCATCTCTGAGCCAGCACATTCAAGCCGAACAAAGCATCTCTTGTACTCATACCATTCAAGAACCCGCCTCGAAAAACAGCAAAAAGGCTAGTAGATCAAAACTTTAATGTAACTGAAAGGTGGAGAGAACAATGGGAGAATAACGCTGCACCAGCTAACTGGAACATGCCATGTATTACAAGCAAACCTGAGGGCTTCAACCAACCGAGACGAATTTGGACCTCACTCAATAGAATAAGGACGAACTGTGACAGATGTTCCGACTCACTTTTTAGATGGGGAAAAATACAATCACCAAATTGCGACTGCGGCTCCGAAAGGCAAACAGTAAAACACATGGTAGAGGAATGCCCGATTAGATCCTATAATGGCAACCCTTCAGATTTAGCCATACGCTAAATAAATAAATAAATTTGCTATGCATATTATATTATGCGAAACCAGTCGTGAGTGGTAGATTAAAACAGATCGTGAGTAAGTCTTATTCTTATTTCTTTTACCTATTTGAAATCGTATCACAGAGGCAACATTTATTATTCAAGATATGATTTTGTAGTTACTTATAATAGAGGTTCACATAACGTAACCGTTGATGCATTATCCTGTATTGAAATAGCTAAAAAAGAACTAGTAAAATGTATGAACATATAAATGCAAAAATAAATGTTATCACACGGTCTAAAACCAAACAACGAAACTAATAGACCCCAAAACGACGACGAGAATTTTGATGGCAACGGAGTGGTAAAACCACTAAAACGAGCCAAAAATAGCTTCTTCTTATTTTTTTGTAGAATTGACTCAATTTTCAATGTGCCTCCAAATTTCCTTTACATTTTCAATGTGCCTCCAGTAAGTTGTTGTTCCATCGTTTTCGTGGTCTTCCTATTAAACGTCTTCCTATTGGGGAACCGTCCCTTGCTGTCTTTACTACTCTATTTGTTGTCATTCGGCTTATATTATCGTTCCATTCTACTCTTCTATTTCTTAATGAGTTCTTGATGTTTCTTACATCTCCGTCGTATATCTGTAGTTTTAACTCTGTCTTATAGTGTTTTATCATCAATTTTTCCAAGTGTTTTCATCTCTGTTGCTTTTTTGCATCGTTTTGTCATCTCTTTATCAGGTCGTGTGTCTGCCGCGTATGTCATTATTGGTCGGATGTCTATTTTGTAAATTCTGCCTTTTGTTTCTTTCCGAATATTTTTATTTCTCCATATTGTTTCATTCAGGCAACCTGCGGCTCTATTTTCTTTAATCACTTGATCTTTCACTTCTGTTTCGAGCTTTCCATTGCTAGATAGTGTGATACTTAGGTAGTTAAACTTCATCGCTTGTTCTATTATCTGATCCTTCAGCTCTGATTTACATGTTAGTATATTTCATATCATCTTCACTTTGAGATAATAGTTGGCGTCATCTCATAGCAGATTATTTTAAGTTGATTTTGTGGAATTTGGTATAATTTGTTAGTTCTTACTTTTGTTATTATTTCATCCATGTTCACGTTGAACAGTAGAGGAATTAGGGGAATCCCCCTGTTTTATCCCATTGCTAGCTTCAATTAAGTCAGTTAGTTCTTGTGCTACTTTTACTTTTATTGTGTTGTTTTGGTAGATATTTTCAATCTTTTTGATTATTCCTAGAGGTATCCTAGAGGTAATGATTTCTCTGGCACTTGCCTCATTATAAATATAGCGTCGCTGCGTGATCTTCCCATTTTAAAAACCTGTTGTTTTCTGCGAGTGTTATAATTTCATTATATTTTATTTGATATCACTTTGGTTGTTAATTTTAGTCTTGAGTTTAATAAATTAATTGCTCTGTAATTATCCGGGTCCGATTTGTCTCCCTTTTGAAAAGAGGTATTAGGATGCTTGATCTTCATTATTGAGGAATTATGTTTTGTTCTATTATTTTTTGGATTAGTCTTATAGTTGTTTGGTCAGATCTGGTCCTCCGTAGTTTAGGAGTTAGTTCGGTATTCAGTCCTCTCCTCGTGATTTTCTATTTTTTTAATCTTTTTCGTGCTTCCTTTACCTCTCCCTTCCCAACGTTTATTTCTTCGTTGTCTTCACTTCTGGTATTGCTAGTTCATTATCGTCACCTTTAGCAAATGGGGATCGAAAGTAGTCTGTCGCATGTTTCTTTCTGAATGTGTTTCGTTTTTATTAGTTCATACTTCTTTTTGTGTTCCGTTTTTATTTGTTGACTAAAGTATTCGTTTCTTTTCTGATTCGTTTATAGTGGTTTGCTTGTTGTATTTGTTGTGTTCTATATTGTAAAAAGGCTTTCTTCTTTTCTTCAGGTCTTCTCTAAACCATAGGTTTTCTTTTTTGATATTTAGTGTTTTCTCAGCTTTACTCGATGGTATCGGCCACAAATAGCAAAGCTGGCTAATATTTGGATCGTTTAGGCCGTAATACTATAGCCTTAGTTGGCCTGGACCTCTTTCGCCAGTAGTTTCTGTGCATTTTCAACTGATGTCAACTGGCTGCGCCAATCATGCTCAAATTTTCGTATACACCATCCTTTGACATCACTCTTGGCCTGCACCTACTTCCATTTCGACAAGTTATTGGTAACAGGTTTCGTCTGGCAGGGTAGTTTTCATTCGTTCTTGACAAGTCTTGTACACCTTAGCCTATTTATTTTTATGAAGGATATTACATGCCATCCACTATTTGTTTATATTTCTTATAGACTCATATCGTGTTCTCCAAATAACGTTTTCGCATTTTGTACAATGTTGCAAATTATTCTTTTTTCCAAGATTATCAAATTTTTTGCATCTGTTAGTAGAAATATTTAATGTTTCCGAGAAACACTCGTTCGCTAGTAGTATTACTTTTTACATTCCCTCCGTTAAATAGTTATCATTGCCCACAATAGACCCTAGCTATATTAATTTATTTACAATATCAAACTTCTAGTGAAATATTATAAAACTAAATGAAAAATGAGTAACGAAAACGTCCTAAGAACAAATATCAGGAACTTATAGTCCGTCTGTAATGAATGTACGATAAGAAAGTAATGAATAAATTAAAGAAAATATACCAGATATTGCAACTTAAAGCTCATAATGAGAAGACTTACAAAAAAAGATTTTGAAGCTAAAACTACTGTTACTAACTTTTTCTAGAGCTGCTAAAGCTGGAACGAATAATTATCAGAAGAATACCACATGTGAACGGCACTCAGTTTTTGCCGCGATTTTATTCGTGGATAAACCGATATGATATTGATAGTGCCAGCAGGATACGAGAAGTGGACAAAAAATTTAAGATCAGGAAGGAAGAAAAAGTTCTGTCTGATGATTTGTGCTCCGAACATACCATAACATGTTTTGCTTTACTTAGGTCTCATCAGATGGTGGTAGAGAATGTATTCACAGTCAAGAAAAACCGCGCGAAATGCATAACCATCTTTCCAACAGCATATTCACTGGCCGAGGTATCGTTGAGTTCGTGTAATTGTTTTGGTCCACTTTACTGGACAGTAAAACTATATAGTTTTTTTGACCAGACTTTACTTTATACAGCCAGACATAAAAGAAATACGACAGCAACCATCACTATAGTTAATCTCAATCTCTTAACACAAAGATTATGATTACATCGAGAACAGATAGTTGTCAGAGACAAAATTGGCTTCTAATTTCTGCCTTACAAGAGAGATTACGCCTACTTATAAACATAAATTTCCATAGTTATTGTTCTAGAATTATATTTATTAGCAGAAAGTAAAAAATTCTTCCTGTACTAAAATTTTAATTAAGATAACTTTTTTAATAGCCGTGATAAAAATAATCCCTGTGACAATCTATCGTCAAATTAATTGTAAAAATTTGTCGCCGGTTGAATACAGCGCTGTTGCCTTGCCTCGATTACTCCCTGTCCAGCTCCTGGCCTAACTGCCACATTTTTATTACATGATTGTTAAGGTCAAGGTCGAAAGTGGCAACAGTAATTATTGCTTTTCAAAGTTTTAAATAAGGACAAATAGTATATTGGACTTTAGTAACTTTTTACTCCTCAGTCATGTACATGTTATACTTCCTTTCGTGATTGTAGATTATCCTTTGATAAAAATTTATCGATAGGTGCTGCATTTTGGATTACTAGCTGCTTACATTTAAAGCGTGTAAAAGTCAAGTAAGTTTTGGATTTTTGTTGGCATAACTAGTTTGAGATGTGCATAAAAACTGGTTACATAGATTGCCTGAATGATTAGCATATAAATAAGTACCTATCTTATTTTGACTATTGTGCAGTTTTAACCAAGATATTCTTGTATATCCTTTCGTTTCAAGAATCTGCCCTTGAAGTATTGTTTATATCTTCATATTTATTGTCATTTTTTATTATGTGTACAAAGTTTATTCTATTGACTTCAGGTATTGTCTAAAACAATTAATATTAATTATGTTGTCTGCAGAATAGTTCCAGAATTCCTCTAAACGCATATGTAAAGATAAAATGATTGAAGCTTTGCTAGTTGTCTCTTCTCCCTTCCTTCTTTCAGCGACTAAACTTGCGTTGTTATCAAGGTACTTATAGTTTATAGTAGGTTCTATATAATGGTGTCGCTAGCTTTATGATTGTTTATTCTTCGGCCACTTTGTATTTTTCCTTCAGTATTTCCCCCAAGGAAGTCTCAAGATGATTTTATAAATGGCTGTATCGTTTTTCACTTAAATACTTTCATTTTATTAACTCCTTTATACTTCCAGATTTTTTGTTTTCTTCAGCTCTTACTGCATGTTTAATTTATTTATCTTCGAAACTTTTTCATCCATTCATCCAGTGTCTCTAAAATATATTGTTGTGGACAAGTTGTGGACTCTAGTGAAATTGGAGAAACTTGTTGTAAGGTTGAATATGTAGCAACACGTATCAGTGCATTTATTGATTGTTGTTCTTTCTAAAATAATGTATTTTGTTTTTTTTTTCTTAATTTATTTCTACGCTATACTCTTTTATTCCTTTTGAGCCTTTTTAAGTCTCAATTTATTATTTTGTTTTTCCTTTATTCTACTATTATTATCTAAATCCAGACATTTATATTCGTTGTTGAAACTATACCGGCAGTTTTTCTTTGTTTTTCTATTTGTCAAAAGCGCGGCTGAAAAAAAAATGGAAACATGAGTTGCTGTGAGTAAACTTTCGTCCGAATATTAGATTTCTTAATTCTTGCGTTTATTTTACTATTAAATTGTTGCATATCTCGGTTTTTCATCCATTCTATTTATACTGACAAATCTTAAAAACCGTACTCTTTATAATTGCCGCAAATATACTCTTACACACTTGCAGAAGTCTTGCTTCCTGTTAATTTTTACTTAGTCATCATCATCATTATCATCATCAATAAGTCTTCATTTATCACGTACACTGCTGGACATAGGCCTCCCTTAAACTCCTCCATTCTTTACGATTTTTGCTCTCTGTTGCCAATTTTTGGCGATACTCCTGGACCATCTACACGTTGGTCGTCAGCCCAACGTGTAGATGGTCTTCTTCTACTAGGTTTGTCTGCCCTTGGTCTTCAATTTGTAATTTTCGTTTCTTATTCGGTCCCGCAACGTCACTCCTAGTGTTTCGTTCCATGACCGTTCCATTCGTCTCTGTGCCACTCTCAATTTCGAATCCATAGTCTTTATTAGAGTCATAGTTTCCGCCCCATAGGTCATGACCGGTAATACGCATTGGTCAAATACTTTTCTTTTGAGGCTAATTGACATGTTGGCCCTAAGTCTGTCTCGCAGTTTTTCAAAGGCTGTCCACGCTAAAATAATTCTGCTGATTCTTATTTCATGATCCAAATACGTATATTTCTCCACCAGTTCTACCAGTTTGTCTTGTTTAATAATAGTTAAATGTCTAATAGTTAAATGGTTATTGGGATCATATTTATCATAAACTTAGTTTTGGTCAAGTTCATTATGAGGCCCACCTTCGAACATGCAAGGTCCAATTCATTTAACATATCTGTGGCTTCTTCTAAATTATCTGTGATAAGGACAATGTCATCTGCGAAACGGACAACAGCTTTTCGCCGTCTATTGTTACTCCTATGTGGTCCCAATTGACCATCTTAAAGGCATACTCTAATGCCGTTATGAATAGTTTGTTTCGGTGACAATGTATCTCCTTGCCTTATCCCACGTTTTATTTTTATTGGTCGGGTTTTGTCATGTATCCTAATAGTCATAGTGGCATTTTTGTAAATATTGTAAAATTCACTATACCTATGGCCAATTCTGCTGTCATTCATTGCTTCTATAAGGCTGTCTTATAGAAGATAATTATTGTTTGTATATAAATTCTTTATTCTAGAAATAAAAACAGTATGGTGACAAGAGACTTGTTTTCGCCCAAAAATTATCAAAAAGTTTAAAAGTAATCAGTTTTAAATTGAGATCCCTGATTAAAAGCTTATTAAAATTTTGTGTAAAGTACCATAAACCTTCCACTTTTTAGACTGAGAAGGGTCACTAATTTCTGAGATCTCTTCTGGACCATCTGGACCTTTATCCTTATGTTTAGGCATGGCAGTGCGCTCACTTGCCACGTCCTTAATCCTCCAGATTTTGCAAAATCATCTCTAAAACGTCGCTTAGGCAACACTTCCCCCATAACATGCATCCCATGGACAGGATGGTGAGCACACTTCAGAATTTGGGAGCGCAGTAGACATAACACAAAGTTCAGCTACAGGATGGAGCCAGTTCTAGTGCGATTGTCTGGAGGTTTGCCGATTGAGCATGCTGTAGGTGCGTGTGTATGTGTATATGAGTATTTGTTAAGTTCAGTCAACATATCTACAGCTAATGGCGTAGCTGCCAGTGGCGGCTCGTGACCTCAGTATGCGGGTAGGCAACACGCGACACATACCTTAAGCTGTTTAAAGAGCCACCCATTACAACATTACACCATTGTAACATTGAGCAATAATAGCTAATATAGATCATCTGCAGATAAATTTTCGGTTATATCAAAAAAACCCCAAAAATCTTTGTATAATCTGAGAAATTTTGTTAATAAAACGGATTGTTAAAATGCGCTGTGATTTTTCGGTTATATCAGTAGTATCGTCCGCTGGTATAGAAAAAATTGAGCTTCAATAATTTCTTCTTGAAATTTTATTTTTTATGTACCTAATCAGCAAGACAATCTATTAAATCGTTTTGTACCTACTGTTTTTGGCAAACCCGTGAACACCCATTCTGTTTTTAATATGATCCTGGATTTCCTGATTGCGTTTAACTGTAAAATTAAAAATTTCTTTAAAATTAACCATATTTGAAGAATTATGGCTCTCATACCGGCCGCGAAATGCAAGTTATTGTTTTGCTAAAATAATCGTAATTTCAATATTTGTATATAAAAATAAAATTCTATTTTTTCTAACTTCTTCATTATATAACTTATAGGATAAATTAATATGTCCAGCTAAACCACTGTCAATAGTTTGCGCATTTTTACCGTTGTAAACCTAAACAATTGTTTAAATAATGTTCGTTGGAAGATTCTTTTTTTTTGACACTAGAAACTAAATTTTTCAAATCTGAATATCCCTTACTCACCCAAACATTTTGCTTCAAATTTGAAAGCAGTAGATGAAGCCAACAAAAAGTGAATTTCTAACCATTTACGGATTTCATATCGTGTTGTTTTAAACGATCTCGAAAATGGTCGATTATCCTTCTTATCTGTGGATAAAATTTGTAAATTCGGCAAAGGAAGGCTCATTACAATAATTTCTAATCTTTCTTGATTTTGGCGCCTTTAAAAAAAACGTTTCAATGCAACTGCAGATTAATCGTTTAAACTTTAAACATTATTCATATCCCGAAGCCCGCTAGAAGCGACCGAATTCATCGCCTATGAAAACGATAAAATCACTGAATAGCCGTGAAGCTATGTTGCTCCTGTGTGAGCGTATGTCAGAGAGACGGATAGACCTTTTATTCTCTTTTAAGGACTAAAACTTCGGAGAGAATATAAAAAAATAGTTAATATTTATTTTAAATAGGTATTGCGTCAAAATTTATAAATCACAATTTTGAGATAAGTAATTTATAATAATAAATAATTTATTATTGTACATTTGAAGAGGTTAGGCAGCGCCTAACTGCAGCTTCATGTCAGCGTCATCGTAGCTGCAGCCTTCTATGTCATGTCCTCAGCTGATCCGCGGATGTCATGTCCTCAGCTGATTCGCGGATGTCATGATTATTTGGTTATACCATAGTCACACCTGCCCTATTATTCTATACATACATAGGACGTACCTTTTAGCCATTGGGACGCATGCATAGTTAGAGGTAGAAGGTATGCATATTTAATCTTCCTTCTATTTAAACTTAGATCATATTATATTATTGTTGGATTTATAATTTATATTCATTGATAACTAATTTTCTAAAATAGTTACAAAATATGCCTATCCTCTGCAAGTCTAAAGTTTATGTATATACCCCCTCCCTCGACATTTTCTTTTAACTGAAGTTTTAATAACTAAGTCCATTTATGCATTCCCAATTTAGTTTACAGTGCAAAAAGGTTGTTTAAAGAAGCAACAATATTTCTGATGGTTGCTATTTATGGACACCTCACATTCGTTCTTCGCAATAATTTTTGCAATATGGTTTTATAAGTCTTCTTTTTTACTTCTCTTTTTGTGAATCTTCTCCAAATTATGGGATGAAAGTTATTATTTGGTTGTCAATACTTTTTGACATATAAGTCCTATTTTTTTCTTTTTCGTTTACTTTCCTTCTTCTTGATGTGCTTATCTGGGACGAATGTTGGCGATCATCATGGTAATCTTTATCTTAGCAGCAACGCGGAAAATCTGCACAGATATTGTGTTGAACCAGGTTCTGAGGTTCTGTAACCAGAGTGTTCTTCCTGGACCTCGGTTTCCAAATATTTTTCCTTGCAGGATGGCTTGTCTGGCATATCTGGATTCATTCTGGATGGAGATTTGATGATGGTTAGTACTTCTCGATTCTTATTCATTCTTCTGAACACCTTCTTCATTTCTGACTCGGTCAGTCCATGGGATCTTCCAGGTCTCCGATATAGCAACATTTCAAATGCTTCCAATCGTCTGCATATATCTTCGTTCAAGGTCCAAGATTCAACATCATACCAAAGGACAGAGAAGCTATAGCATCGCAGCATTCTTACTTTTATACCAAGAGAAAGGTTGGGGCTCTTGAAGAAGGCCCCCATCCGGTTGAAGGTTGATGGGTTTCGACTGTCTCAGGGTTTATCGCCAGGAAACACTGCGACCTTGAAGATTGGGGCTGGAAAAGGCAAGAAAAAATTTGCATCCCAATCAAAACTCCAGCACCCCTCGAACTTCTTAAATTAATTTTATGCAGATGCAAGGAAAACTGTGGAAGTATGTGTGGTTACCGAAAAGCAGGCCTCAAATGCTCTACAGTATGCCTCAATATTGTTCTCTGCAGTAACATAATGAAAATATCAAAATTACTCGAAAAATGCAAAGATGAATTATGACCCACAATGACGCCAATTCTAACTCCCGTTCTTTATTCCTGTAAACCTTTCGATACTGAATTAGATCTTGAACCGCAGCCTGGACCATCAAAGAAAATGGAAAATCAATCAATATAATTATGCTCAATATTATCTCACCTTAAAGTTGTCAGTGAATTCGGTCTAATGGGGATACCACACGCACCTCCAGACTCTACCTCATCGGTGGTCGAGAAAAAGGTAGATAATAAACTAATAATAAAATAACATAGGAATGTTAACAAAATGGTAAAGTATATGAATAAAAAAATATATATAATAGAAAACTAAGCCTAACAGTTGAAATTAAGCCTTAATGACCAGAAAAAAAGTTATAAAGCCCAAAAGAAAATTTGTTAAAAAATTTTTAGTTATTGTTGTTTATAACTTTGGTATTTTCTATTTTACGATTAAAAATAATAAGAATAAAGTTGTGGTCAATTTAATTTGCAACAAATAATTTCAGATAAAATTTTCTGTAGGGTTGCTAGTTTACGAGATACGGTGCGAAAACCTTTTGCACCCCTTTTTCCAAGATGGCGGCCAGGGGACAATGATTCGACCCCACAAACTTGAATTTAAGCTTATTCCTTACCCCCCGACCCCCAACACATTAAAACAAATAAAATTGCGTCTCTCAAAAATGCAAGCCTAATTTAATTTTTCAATGAACCCATTTGATTGAGTTCACTTGACGAACTATGATTAATTTTCACATAACAGAAAAAATAACACCAAAAGTTCAAACGTAGATAAAAAAAATACGACTGGAACCCGTAATTGTTACGTGCTAACAGTTCCATCGTCGGCAAATTTGTTCGAGCAATTGTAATATTAACTACTACATGTCTGATTGTTTAGTTGAAAATATGTCAATAGTAATCAAAGTCTTTGTAACTGACAATTTTCTTTTTGTTACAGTTTTTTCGACATTTTTCAATGGCGCCACACAGTTGTAAAGGTTGTTTAAAAGGTGTAATAGCAGCTAGAATGTCTAAGAAAAACACGGATCCACCAATGGAAGTTAACGGTGTAGATGAAGCTCATACAGTCCACAATTTGTGTAAGTAGGCTTTCTTTCACTCGTTACTAACTCGTTTTCAGTACACTATTACTCTTTATATAACCTAAAATTGTGGTGTTGGGATGGCAGGGTCGCCATGATGGCCTCCCGCTACAGTAGCCTAACGGATTTTCCATGTTCACATTTTCAAAAGAAAGACGGATTGTACTTTTTAATTTATTGTATAACTGAATATGTATACAGTTGACCCAGGTTGCTACTACATTATAAACTGTGTCAGAGATACTAATTGATTGTTTTTCTATCTACCTTTTTGCTTTAAATATGTGGCTTGCGTTTTTTATACAAAGTCGCGCATTAGTATCCACTCACCGGCACAATTCATCGCACACCTTGTATCTCTTTCAGTTTGCAGAAATTGTCAATCTTGTACCACATTTTATGAGAGATACGGAGAGAAAACTACCTTTGAGAAAAAGAAAATAATAAAATTATTGAATATCAGTTGTTTATTAAGGGATGCTTAGCAAAATTCCAATGTTTAAAAATCTTCGAAGAAAATTTAAAAACATTTTGAAATTCATAGTCTAATTAAAAAAAATATTTTGTTTTCCCGCATTAACCCTTAGGACTTCTTGGAGCCGGTTCGGCAATCCATTCGTGATATCATGGATATACGATTGGATGATATCGTGCCACTCATCTACCGCAGCCGTCTTAAGGAATGTAGGGGCTGGTCCGAAGGATGTAGGGTCTGGTACTCTTGCTCTTACCCGTCTTTTGAGGTTGTCCCAAAGGTATTCAATTGGGTTAAGGTCAGGATTGTGTGCTGGCTATGATAAAACTTGAATGCTGACCTGATTAAGGTACTCATGGGTTAATCTTGCAGTATGGCATTGTGCATTTTCATGCATTAATCTAAAGTTTTTATCAATGAACGGTGCGAAAAGCATGACATGGCCTTGGGGAACTTCTTCTTCGTATCTTTGAGCATTCACACTGCCTCTATCGAACATAACAATATCAGTACGAGCTTTGTAAGAGATACCTCCCCAAATAATTATTGACCCTCCTCGGTAAGCCACTCGGTAATTTTGAAGCCTGTAGACCTCCTGATGTCCATCTGGATCTCTTAGGGCTATTTTGCTCTTATCTGAGAACAGTATGTTCTTCCAATCCGCCACAGTCCAGTCAGCATATTCTCATGCAAAATTAAAAAAAGCCCTTAAATTTCTTTCTGTCGGTCTTCTTCTTATGGCACGTTTACTCACACTAACATGTCTCGCATCAAAAAGACGCCTACGAGCTTCAGGAGCGGTGCAAAAGCGACTTCTCAACACGGTGCTGTCGATGAAGCGGTTATCTCGAATTGTAATGCATCGATGTCGGCCTTGACCTGGCCTGCGGGTGTATAAACATGAACCTGTCTCCCGAAATTGTCTGATAGTATGCCGTACCGCAGTTTGGGGTACATCGAGTGTATGAGCGATACGACGTTGGCTGTACCCAGCATCACCTAAAGCCACTTCCCTTTGCAACGAGTGGCATTTTTTAGTCATAAACAATAATCAAACACTAAAATCTCAAATTAAACAATATTCGCACACTATTACACAAAATAACAGGAAATGTTAACACGGTAACACAATCGTAACAACATTCCAAAAACCCGTCGGTGACACACATTTAGAAAACAAGGGTATTAGTTAATAAGCAATACTTAATGTAAACAAAAAGGATGATGCATAATAGAGGTGGGTGGTTAATTATATTTATACGGTATTATAATAGTAATTAAATTTTCATGTGTACCTGACTTTTCCTAATATATCACGTTTTGGCATTGAGCTAAATTTAAATCGAACACATGTAAAACGAATTTAATTTGAATCTCTAAAATTTCCGTGTGTTCCTATGCCACAAAATACATAAAATGTAATGGTGTAATTTATGGTTCATTGAAGTTATACAAATGTAGCTACGTTTGAAATTGTTCTTAGTTCTGTATTCCGGGATAAGTTCTTGTCTAAGATTACTACCAAATTTCGACACAGAAATCAATTTTAATATGCAAGATTCACCTTGCACGTTTTCTAAAGAGACTATCAGTTTGTTAAGCTGACTACTACTGAATTACATTTTTGCTGCTATTACATTTTTGTCTCTAGTTATCTAGGGACTAGGATCCCTTGTGTGTCTGTGTGGGATATTAACTGCGAAACCTATGGTTTCATTCGTCTAATCATGTTTGACTTTGATTCAAGACAAAAATTAATATTTGAAATTTAAATTATTAATATTTTAAAAACAATATAATTAGAATTAGTAATTATATAAAAAATTCTCATCCATCATCATATAACGGGGGTCCTACGGCGATTGCCGCTTCCCGCATTTCAGCCTCCATCTTTTCCTATCTGTCCAATTTCCCTCTTCTAAGCCTCTAGATCGCATTGTTTTTGTAATTTCTCTTCTTCAGGAATTTGGTGGTCTTCGCCTTTTCCTTCTTTATGGCGGAACATACATTATGGCTTTCTTTGGCCACCGCTCCTCCTCCATTCTTATCACGTGACCATACCATTGTAATTGCCTTCCTGATTCTTTCCATTCTCGATACTCGACATGACCTTCTAAGATAATCCATTTCCACAACGTCAACTTTATCTCGTTCATTCTTTGTCATCGTCCAACATTCGGCACCATATGTGTTAATCGGTTCTACAATAATTGCTCTGTATACACGAAGTTTGGTATGCATCTTTATTTTATTAGACCACAGTAGTAAATTCAGTATTCGGATGCATTTTTTCCCTTGGGTTATTCGGTTTTGTACATTTATCTTAACTCTGCCATCTGCTAATATGATGCTTCCTAGATATTTATACTGATTGCAACCTTTTATGACTGCGTTTTCAAGCCTCAGATCTGTGGTATTTCCTCCAATTTTTAAATATTCTGTTTTGCTTATGTTTACAGTAAGCCTCATTTGGCCTATTCCTCAAATAATTTTCGATTCATATAATTTATATCTTCCTCATCGGTTGCAACCACCACCTGATCATCTGCAAACAACAATGTATACAGAGTTTCTTGTCCACTTCGATGCCCATAAATCTACATTTATTTCTCCAATTCCTGAATGCTTCTTGGACTTATATTTTAAAGAGTGTCGGTGACAAACAGCATCCTTGCTTTAGGCCTTTAGTGACTTTAAATTCATTTGAACATTCATAAAAAATTCTACATTATACAAATGGTGAACTTAAGTCATATATACCTTTTCGTATACAATTTTCTAATAGTAGCCAGTTTCGTATCCATGCATGCAGTGGTTATATTTTTGCAGCATTATTCAGTTCCACAAGTTGTGTTTTTTATTCTTTTTTTTTTTGTTTTTTTTTTCAATATTTTTAATATTTTTTGTTTATTTTTTTATATAAATATTGTTTAATAATTTTTTTTTATTATTAAAACGCTCTTTTAAATTTTGTTTTGTATATATTATTTTGATATTTTATTTATTTATTTTTTCTCATTTATGTACAAATTCGGTATATATTGGTCTTTATAAACTATTGTTTCATATTCTTATTTTTAAACTGCTTATGTGTTGATTAGCAAATTATTAACTTCTAACTTGTTAGAAACTATTAACCTATAAAGTTTGGTGCGTTTTACTAAAATATTTATTTTCATAGTGGCTTCCATAAATTGTCCTTTATTCTATTTTTAATACAATTTAATATCATATGTTCTAGTGTGCCCACTAGATCCCTTCTTCCTTATATCTTTCCTTTTATTAAGATTGCCCATGATACGGCCTAGATGTTCAAATTTGTATCATTTTATTAGTATGGTTATTTGGCACTCTTTTCCCATTCTGTATAGAATCTCTTCATTCACAACTCTGCCTACAAACCCTTATATGCGTCTGTATATTATTATAGCACCTGGTTCGATCTTTTTCATTTTTATATTTATCTTTATATTTTCTGTGAGCTGATCCCCTACGCTAACAGTTGCACTTTGCTCAAAAAATGTTGCTGATTAGACGGCGCTCTTTGCTGTTTATAGTGTTTAGATTACCTGTATTACAAAAGTCACCTTTCAAGTGCCTACCTAGTACCTACTGGATTCTCTCGAACGTTTTTTTAAATAGTCCGACGGATTTGGTTTCTATAACATTGCTGCTTCTTTGATATTTTTGTGTAGGTTAAATGAGTCGTGTTTGCGTTCTAGTATTTTGATTTCTTCACATTTTTTCAGTTTTTCCATCATTTTGTTTTTAGCTTTCCTGGTTGCATTTTCAATTTCCTTGTTAATTTGGTGAGCTTTTGGATTAAACAGTTCTATCAACTTTAATATACTGTCATTCATTCGTTGTTTTTTCCAATGTTCTTTTTGGTCGGAGATATTAGTTTAGGGTATTTCTGATTCTACGTCATTAGCTGGTTCTGGTAGGAATATGGTGTTTTTTAGATATTCTTTTATTTCCGGTTTGGTGTCGATATCTCGTTAGTTGTTTTAGGTCGTATTTTATTGATTTCAGTTTGTGGATTCTCTTGAATTATAAGATAAATATTGCCGACGAGGATGTTTGATCTAACTTGATATCCACGTCAGAGTATGTTCTTTTACCAATGTTAACGAACTTCTGAGTGGTTGTTCATTAAAATAAAATCAGTCTGATTTTTCTTTGCTGTATTTTAAAAAAGTGTTGGTTTTTAATAACTCTTCGGAAAGCCGCAAATATTAATAGAATGGCAAATGTTGCATACCTAACTAAACTTTAAAAAATAAACGAATGGCTTAGAAAAGTAACCAAAATGGGAGATGTTATAGAGTAATGTTATAGTCAAAATGGTAAGAGGTTAAATGAGCTGGTAATACACTTCTTCTTTATTTGCCCTATCCGTTTCGGACGTTGGCTATTAACAAGGCTATTTTGACTTTGTTTACGGCACCTCTGAACAGTTCGGTCGATGTTAGTCCGAACCATTGTCGCAGGTTATGCATCCATGAGTGTCGTGTCTTCCCGGTCCCCTCCTACTGTCGATTCTTCCTTGGACTATTAACTGTAGCAGCCGGTACTTAGTATGCCTCATGACATGTCCGAAGTACTCAAGCTTCCGTTTCTTTACGGTGAAGATTATTTCTTTGCTTTTGCCTATTCTCTGCATTACTTCCACGTTAGTGATGTGGTCTGTCCAGAATATCCGAAGAATACGGCGATATATCCACAGCTCAAAGGATTCTAGTTTCTTCAGGGTGGCTTCCGTTGTGGTCCATGCCTCTGCTCCATAGAACAAGACCGGGAAGACATAACACTTGACCAGTCTTACTTTTAGTTCCATTGAGATTTTGCTTGTGAACACTTTTTCATATTGTTGAACGCGTTTCGCGCTTTTTCAATTCGTGATCTTATTTCTGTTGTCTGGTCCCATTTTGTGTTGACTGTGGTTTCAAGGTATGTGTATGTCTTCACTTGTTCTATTTTTCGGTTATTTAATGTCAATTGCATCGGAGGTTGTTGTGTTCTGCTGATGAGTATGCATTTAGTTTTGGTTGTATTGAGTTCTAAACCATATTCTTGACTTGCTGTGTGTATGCTTTGCATGAGTCTCTGAAGCTCGTTGCAGTCATTTGCGATAATAACTGTGTCGTCAGCATATCTAATATTATTGATTACCTCTCCGTTTACTTTGATACCCTCCGAAACTTCTCCCAGTGCTTCTCTAAAGATTTGTTCAGAGTATATATTGAACAGGAGCGGCGAGAGGACGCATCCCTGTCGTACACCCTTTTTAATATCTATCTTCCCACTGTGTAAGTTGCCCATCTTTATCTCAGCACTTTGGTTCCAATAGAGTCTGGTTATTATGCGCAGATACTTGCCATCAATATGCATCTTCCTGAGCATTTCCATGAGTTTATCATGTTTGACCTTGTCAAACGGCTTGGAGAAGTCGATGAAGCACAGGTGGACGTCCTTGTGCATGTCTCTGCATCTTTGAATTAAAACTTGCAGACAGAAGATCGCCTCTCTTGTGCCCAATGCGCTTCGGAATCCGAACTATGACTCCGATATATTTGCTTCGCATTTGTTATATATTCTATTTGTATGATTTTGGTGAAAACTTTGGTAATGTGATTTATCAAGCTTATTAAGCGGTGTAGATCACAGTGTTTTGCACTTGGTGTTTTAGGTATAGCTACAAAGGTCGATCGAAGCCATTCCTCTGGAATCTCCCCTTTGTCGTAAAAGGTGTTAAAAAGGCCTGTCAGAAAATCGAGGAAGTGGTCATCCGTTTCGCATAGGAGTTTTATGATCTCGCCCTGTATGTTGTAGAGACCTGGTGTTTTGTCGTTTTTTAGCGATGAAGTGGCTTTTTCCACTTCAGACCTTAGTATTTCGAGTCCAGTCATGTCGTTATCTTGGTCCACTGTCGCTCTGCGTTTATCGTTAAAAAGTCGTTCTACGTAATCTTTCCATGTGTCAATGAGCTTCAAGTTATCTGATATAAGGTTACCGTCTGCGTCTATTAGTGTCGGGTGGGTATTATTGGTTTTCTTTTTAGTTGTTAATTCTTTGATCTTTTTGTGCATGTTGTGGTAGTCATATCTTCTGTCGCACTCTTCGATTTCATCGCATTTCTCCTTCAGCAAGCGTTCCTTCGCTTCCTTTATCACTCGGTAATACACTACCGAGTTATACCGAGCTAAAATATTTTAGAAATTATTATTCTGTTTAAACTATTTTCGGTTGTAACATAGTTTACTAACGGATTGCTTAAAGAAAACAACGTTTTTGTCGTTTAAAGTTTATTAAAAATAATGGAATTTGGCGAATACAAGGAAGGAAGAGGAAGGCCGTAAATGACATGGTGGAATGACTATCTTGACAAATCTGCTGGAACAATTTTCATAAAAATACTGTACAGAGACGAAAAACAAGAAAAAATCTTACCCAACTAACGATTTAGAAAGATTTATATTGATTATTTAAGTGATTTAAGTGATCATTTAAGTGATTGTTTTTATGAAAATGCAATTACGGTGTTATTGTTAAACATAAAGACGTATATGTGCTATAAAAAACGTTTTTAACTGTGAGGTAAATTATACAATTAAGATAACAGGTATAGCGAACATAATTAGTAATTGTCGACAATTTACCATATTTTTCTAATCTGAAATTAACCATATGCGTTTATTGGTATTTAATTTCATACAAATTAGAAACTCCATATGGAACTGTTCATTTTTAAATACTGACTCAGTTGTCAACTAGTATTAAGTAATGTATTACGATTATGATCAATATATTTGATATACAAAATTTACACTAGTATATTAGGTATTATAAAACTCTTCTTCTAAAGATATCCCTCTAGTGATGTTGGCAACCTCATTCACTCATCTTATTTTATTCACAGCAGCTCTAAATAGATCAGTTGATGTTAGATCAGTCCCTTTCCTAAGAATGGCCAGCCAGGATATACGTCTACGTCCAGTATCTTTCTTGCCCTCAATTTTGCCCTGTATAATCAATTATAGAGGTCAATATTTATTTATAACGCATAACGTGACGGAAGCCAGCCAATTTTCTGTTCTTTACGGGGTAATGTGTAATTCTTTAAAGGTATTTTCAGAGTATATTTCATTAAATAGTGTTGGTGACAGTAGGCAACCTTGTCGAATTTCTTTTCCCAATATTAAGATCTCGTATAATTCATTTTCGAATCGCACTGTTGTTTTTTGTTGAAGATATAAGTTTGATATTAATTTGTATCCTTTGTCAAATGCCTTCTCGAAGTCTCGAAGATTTGGTGTACATATGCGTCAGTAAATGATAGTAAGGAGAACTTTAAGTACTCTGTCTTTTGGTACGTGACAATCTCATATATGTTGTTGAATATGATGTGTCTCTAACAGCGTTAAAATTTCCCCATGCACTTCTTCAAGTGCTGGTGATTTTTCATTTTTGGTATCTTCGAATAATTCCTGCATGTATTCTTTCCATCTTCTTAATTTGTCTTCAATTGTAGTCAAAATCTGGCGTTCGATGTCTACAACTATGCCTGTATTGTACTGGTTTCTGGTGTTCTGTACCCCATTAATCTTTTTGTGCATATGGAAATCGTCATGTTTGCATTGTAATGTATCAATTACATTTTTCTATCAGCCATACTTCTTTTGCTTTTTATTTGCCGTAGATTGACATGTCTACCTTAAGTTCCTTCGCTCTTCCATCATCTGCAATATTTTATCTGTCATCCATTCTTGCTCTTCTTTTTTTTTGTTTTAAGATTTTCATGCGAAAGTATGGTAATAGATGTCTTCATTTCGTTCCACTGCCTATTCCGCTAATAGTGCTTTCAACTATTTTAGCAAAACTCTTATTAAGCTCTGTTTTTATTTTTTCCTGGATGTTGTTATCTTTTAGTAGTTTTATATTTATTTTGGGTCTCGTTTTCTTATGAATTATTTTGAGTTGTTGATATTTGCAACTACTTGATTATGATCAGAGAAGACATCTGCGCCTCGATATGTTTTTTCTGAAGTGATAGAATTACGAAACCTTTTGTTTGTGTTGTTAAAATCAATTTGGTTTCTTATGTTTTTGCCTGGGCTATCACTGGATACTTTTCATGTATAAATCTTTCTTGAATGTAATTTAAAAAATGTATTCGTTAGAACCGTATCCGTTTCTTGACAGAATTATATCAGCATTTGTCCTCTTTCGTTTCTTGTGTCATGACCACATGTCCTCAGAACATTCCCGACTGTACCTTGTCCTATTTAGGCGTTAAAATCGCCCATGCTAACAGTTAGTTCATGTTTTTTTTATTAGACCTGAATGATGTTTGTATTAAAGGGACTTGAGTTAATCTTCAATAGCACAACTCTGTCTGATATGGTCGCAAATTATATGACTGCTATGGCTACTTCCATTTTTACTATTATCGCTATGCCATTTCTGTATTTTGTTGTGTCATTTCCCGAATAATAGATATGGTGTTCATTACTCCAGAATTTGAGCATCGAAATTCACTGCACTTTAAAATATTTATGTTCAGGCGTGTCGTTTCTAGAATCTTATTTGCTGCCTTACCAATTTTTTTCACTGTTGGTACATTATTGGCTGACCAGGGGATTCTTAGCGCCCTCTCTCCACTTACGGGGTGCCTGGAACTTTCTTTTCGATTTTCGTTTGTTTGGATGGTCGTTTCGTTTGGATTTTCAGGTATTGTGGTGTCCTGGGAATATCGTTTTGGATCTTTGTTTAATGTGGTGGTCATCCCGTGGCTTTCCACATCTTAATGCCGTTGACTAATTAAGCTCTTCCGTCTGCCGAGTCAATTTCTCAGCTTCAGAGTAATGAAGTGCCCTACCACGAGTCGATTCTTCCATCCGTAGCTGTTGACCAATTAGTGGGGAATTACTTATACCAGTAATCGTTCGCTTAACGATTCTCTACTACGCCCAGAACCGGGCTGCCACTTCAGCCGAATTCGCCGTTTCGAATGTTTTTCCCATCCGTGTTCATCGCTGGTGTGGTCTTCATCTGTAACCCTATGTAAGGGTCCCTTACAGGGTTCTATCAGCCGGGACAGCTGAACCCTGGTTTTTATAGAGGTGTTCTTCTGTCCCTCATCTTTTATCTGGACTTGGGACCGGCTACATCGGGAGTAGAGATACTCAGTTCATCTCTACAACCAACGCAGGCAAAGTTAAAAACGCATAAAAGGGCTATTTTTAAAGGGTATGTTAGGACGGCCTATTTCTAAATGTCCAAAGTAACGACAGAGAACAATACTCGAACACTCGAACTTGATTTTTATTGTTATTATTTGGATATTTAATTTTCCACGTTTTTCCATTTGCTAGTAAGCAATAACTAGCAAAAAAATTACAAAAACCATTTGCGAATCACTATTAATAGATTTTTGGAAGCATAGCTTTCTTATCGCAGGCTATAAACGCGCAGAGGTGTGAAAAAATAAAAACAAAAGAAAAGCAAAAAAATGTCACAACATGAAACAAATCGTGCGACCAGACACTATTTGGAGTAGCAAACGCAGTCATGTGCGTGTTTCTTAATAAAATAATCGAATGGAATCGAATTGAATTGAATTAAAAATCATCGCTCTGAGCGCAGACGATAAGAAAGATGTGCTTCCCCTTCTCAGTCACTCCTAGAGTGCTACATCCCGGTTTTTTAACGAATACAACAAAATACCCATTTCCCTAACATGATATGATATGCCACCATACTTCTATTTTTGCTGTCACGATAAATACAGTGAAAATTCGTTAGAAATAGTAATTTATAGTTTTAAACTTGGAAACTAGAGAAATACCTTTGTCATGAGGTAATCAAAGTTTGACAAGCTATAAAAATTTTTTAGAATGTTCTGGAAAAAATATCAATATATACTGCTGGTCAAAGACACTTAAATTACTACAATTTTTAAAGACGTAAGATGTAAAGCCATCGAAAAAAATGTAATAATTTTGGCTGTACCTTCACTTGTTTATATTATAACACAGTAGGTAATGTAGTGACTACATTGAATGACGTTAAACGTATGGCTTGACATTGTCGATGTAAGATTTGGTTAAATCTACTTTTTTAATAAGTTTTTTAAGGCAATATTAAGACAAAAACCAAAAATTATCGAATATGAGTTTCATATAGATGTTGAAGTAAGTACCAAGACGGAGGATTAGTCAGAACAGGGTGAATTATTGTGAAATAGTAAATAGTGTGTAAATTAAATTTTTCGGAGATACAGACAGCAGTGCTTAAACAATTTTGATAACAGGTGTGTAGTATTTACTTGCCAACTATAGATTTTAAAGAAGCATGGAAAAGGGCAGCTTAATTCCTTCTTTATTTAAAAACCACTTGAGATCTTGCTTTCTATTTCAATCTGAGTAAAGCTGTCCTCATATAAAATCAAGACTAAATGGCTGCATGTTTAAGTAAAACTCACGTTGATTGTTTTGTCTGCGATTGATATAGGTGAAAACTTAAGAAAAACCTAATTGCAGATCACGTCCTATAATTCCGGAAAACAATTATGTCATCGCAATTTATATATCTAATCTAAAAACGAAATTATCACATTTTGACATCATTTTGACTGATCTGATATCCATCTTATCAATAACCTTTAACGGTTAATAAAATTGTAGCACTTTCGTGTTTTCAATTAGTTGCAATATATCGACACACCTGTGTTTTTAAGTGTTATTCTTTAGTATTTGTGCTGTTTGGTTGTTAATTGGCGTGTACTATAAGATGAGTGAGATGAGTGATACAAGTGAGCGTCATATTTTTAAGTGTTAATTAAAAACGGTGTTGTTGATTTGTTATAATGCTAGAGTTGTAGTATTTTTTATTTTATTTAGATGTATTTTTCTTCTTGGTACAACGGAATTGAAAGTTGGATTAACTGAAGTTTCTTGATCATAAAATTCTCTTAACCGTGTTGATCCAGTTCCGAATATTTCACAGTCATCTTCTTGATAGTTTTGATGTTATTGATGACTTTGGTTAGAACTTATTAGCCAGACTTTATTTCACAAATTTTATTAACGAAAAAGATTTCTAGATTTTCAATAGAGTTTTTGAGATTCCCTATGTCGCAACGTAGAGATATTGTTGATTTTATTGTTGTTTCAAGTAAAAAAAGCCGAATTTTTTTAATTTTCGAAACTTTTTGTCACTATTTGACTAATTTGATGTCGTAAAATTAAATTATGACAACAAAATGGACAATTCCTCGACTTTACTACCTAGTAATCTATCTGTAAAAGAATTGTGCAAACTTTGAGAAGGATCGATCAAGTAATTTTTGAGATAAAGTAAACCGACTTGAAAAAAATTATTCCGAGAAAAATGCGTTTAAAAAAAGCATATTTTTTATACTCGCACAGTATCGTGAATTCCAGGCCAATATAGCAATGTGATTCCTGCTAAAATATCTAGAGCGTCTTTTTGCCCCCGCCTTCGATGAACTCAGCCTTTTTTGTAGCATATGTAGCCTTTTTATCCGCTCTAGTAATTCGATCTGCTGCGTGCATCATTATCAGAACTTGACACTGTACTTATTCCAATGTCTATGTGAGTGCTCACTCACCTCACATACTCATCTCACTTATTCATCCCATGCACTCATCTCACTCACTCATATCACTTACTCATCTCACTGACTCATCACAGTCACTCATCTTACTCACTCACTCACTTACCTCACTCACTCACCTAACTCACTGACATAACTCACTCACTTCTAAATACCTATAACACCATCAATTTTGCTCCGTGCACTCTGAAATTTTAACTGGATACCCTTGAAGAGTTATAATATCGAACAGAAAATAATATATTTCTGGTATTTAGGTGAGAGACCTTTGTACCAAATCATTTCCTTCTATCCGCCTGCATCAAGAAATACTTGATCGGTAAAAATCCTCCTCTATATTTTCTCCTTCGTAAGGATGTAGTGGCGTCATGTAATTTGTTTGACTATTTCTGTCCAATTATCTCTCTTCTGTGCGTGTTGTTTTGCTTCGGAGAATGAGTAACCAGTCATGTCCTTTACTTGGTCCGACCATACTATTGAGATCTTCCTCTGGATCTTTTCCCGCTACGTTACCTTCAACTATTATTCGCTCCATGCCTTCTCTTCCTCTAGTTATATGTCCAAAATATCTCAGTATATTTTGGTTGATAGTTGTGATGAGTCTAGTTTTTATGTTAAATTCTGCTAGAATTGAGTTATTTGTGCGATGGGCGGTCCATGATATGCTCAACATTCTACGGTAGACCCATATTTCAAATGCCATTATAAGCTTTGAGTCAGGTTTTTTTATTGTCGCAAGTTTTAAAAGCATATATGGCGATAGGAAATATCAATGCTCGAGCAAGGCGTAATTTTGTGTTTTTTTTTTGTGATACCAGTGTTCTTCCAAATTTCTGTGAGTTTGGCTGTTGCCGATCTGGTCATTGTGATGCGTCGACGCATCTCGTCTTCGCATCCTCCACTGTTAGTAATAAAGGAACCTGCTAGGTTGTTTCTGATTCTATCGATGATCATCACTTTGGTTTTCTGCATAATATATTTATTTTCAAACAATATTCCGTATTCACCGTACCTAGCCTATTCATAAGTTGTTCCAGTTCTTTTGGTCATGATGCCAATACAACAGTACCATCAGCATAACGTAGGTTTTTGATTTTTCTTCCTCCTATCGTTGCTTCACCTTGCCATTCCTCAAAAACGTGACGTATAATATGTTTACTCTATATATTGATTAAAATAGGGGATATTATGCATTTCTGTCGAACTCCAGATTTTAATTTGAACTTTTTCGAAACGACATTATTAACTCTTACATTAGCAGTATTATTTACATATAGTTTTTGTAATAAATAGATTAGGTGTTCTGGCGTACCCATTTCTCTAAGTCTAATCTCTTCTTTAGTTGCGTGAATGTGTTTCTTATAATTTCTATTTTAGATCAAATGGATTTTGTTCTATTGATATTACATCCATCATTGAAGCTTTCTTCTGTTATCTATTCCACGTTGTTGTCGTAAAAAACACTTAAAAAATGTCTATGTAAGCCACTGTTATACCACTTTTTTTAATAAAAACCCTTAACAGTTTTTTTGTTAATATATACCATTAGATTTGAAAACTTGTTTTCCATAAATAAAGATATGCCATGAAAATTGATCTGCCAATCTGTCACTATTTTATTAAGACGAAAGTGATAGCGCTTCAAATTCATACGATTAATTACTTCCAATTGTAAAAAAGTGTTTCAAATTTTAAAAATGGTCGTACTTTAACACATGCTCAAATTGTAAGTGCTGTGAATATGACTGAGGCTGGTCTTTCACAAGCTCATGTTTAACGTCATTTTGATGTGCGTCGGAGCCTGATTTCGCGGTTGTGGCATCGATATGAACAATTTGGTAATTTCATTAAAAGACATGAAGGTTGTCAAAATGCAACTACTCCTAGACAGGATCGCTATGTGGTAGGATTAGCTCGTTGCAATGTATCACATATAACTGAAAGTGAACTCTGTGGGGCCTTAGAAAGTACACACAACATTACTTTGTGTGGCGAAACTTTGATGAATAGATTATATGAAGCTGACTTGCACGTCAGACGTCCATTAAAGTCGCGTTAACACAATCCAAGTGTACTTGGTTAAAGTCTGCTTGGACGTTGCGCGCACAACATTTGAAAGCTTTTTTGATCGTGTCACCTGTTCATTCAAGTACACTTGACTTGTATCAACAGGTTATATCCAAATTAAGTAGGACGCTGGCCAACTTTCTTGGAGCCAAGTAGTGTGGTATTGTAAAATTAAAATGGCGTCGGTGAATATGCAATTATGCTAGAAGTGTGGCATTTTTTATTCCTTTATTTTGGATTTCAAGCTCATGTATTAACATATCAGAACAGCTTCTACAATCACTTCCGCTATCTTTACAATGGTTATTTGACATCCAAGTCATTTAACAGTGGCAACCAACTTGGTACAAGTACACTTACACAAGTCCACTTAGTCTAAGTAGAAATCAAAGCATTCTTGGATCGTGCCAATTCGCCTTAAGGGTTCCCATGTTACGTCATGGAAATCGTGGACTCACATTAAGGAGGGCACAATAACATGTGTATCGGACTGTATTTTTCATAGATGAAGCTAGCTTGGGGTGTTCATCGATATAGAGGTCTACATTTTTCATTAACGAACTGTTCCCGTTTTTGTGGAAGCCACTTTGAATGAATATCAATGTATTGATCGTATTTTAGAACCTGTTGTCCTTCCTTTTGTCACTACTGCAGGTCCTGATTTGCGTTACATGCAGAATAATGCAAGACCACATATTGCAGCAACAGTAAGAGATTGGTTTCATAATAGGGATGTTATACTTTTATCGTAACCAGTTCAATTGCCAGATCTGAATGCCATCGAACATGTGTGGGATATGCTTCAGAGAGAGATTGGCCCATCATCTGCATAACATTCATACTAGACAATAAGATCTTTCTACGTAAGAATGAATCTTATTGCCTCAAAGCGAAATTGATAATTTAATTTTAAGCATGCCAAGGCGAGGTTAATCTAATTAATGCCGGTGGACGAGACACAGATCATTAAACATATATATTGTTAGATTTTTATGCTAAAAATTTCCAATAAGTTAGTGCACTTCTTAACTTTTGTTTGATTATTTTATCATAGATAAATCATATTACACTGAAATCAAGATGAATTTATTGCATGATAATTAGGCATTATCTTCATTAGACATTTCCTTCTTTTTTTACTTTTATTTCTTCGGCGTGCATTTTTAAACGAGACGTTCTTCTTTTTACGCTTTCCTGTGATAAATGCTTTAATCTTCTTGTGAATTTTGAAAGTATCAATGTAAATGCTTGAAATTTTTCAATTTCTTATCATTTAATGAATATCCTTACGCTTATTTTATTCTCTATTACACATAATATTTTTATATTATTATAACTGCACCGTTTTGCCTTGGGCCTTCAAAGAGAATGTTTACAAAATGATTATCGTATTTTTTTATCTCGGCTCTCGTTGAAATTGCTTGATAATGTTTATTTATTGAACCTTTTCTTAATGGAACCACTTAATGTAACTATTTAACCAAAAAACAGTGGTTATCTAGATTTTATTTTAATCGTAATTACTAAATCAAATTTACTCCCAGTAAAAAGTGTTCAAAGTAAAGTACTTCCAGTTACGTAACGTATATTTTATTTTAATATTTTGTAGAGTGTATAATATAGTGATTTAACTGTGTTCGTATGTTCTCTGATTTAACATTAACCTTTATATGTAATTTAATCTATTTATTTACAACTTTAATTTACATTACAATTGTTTCTTAATAGGCGAGGAAATGAAGCACGAAAAAGCACTAAACTTACCAATTTTCTGCAGTAAGATGAATCGCTGTGCAAGTTTTTGCATTTAATTCGGAAAAGTATCAGGAAACTTTGTGAACAAAATTCATTTTGATTTCTAAGGGATCACCAAACGTCTGAAGAATTGTTTTAGTAAAAAATATTCTAATCATTTTTCCATTTAAGGAGCTTCCGCTCCGAAGGTTATGAAGTAGTTACTTTATAAAGGTTGTGAATATTTATGCATTTTGTTGATTGTATTGATCCAAAGAAGTGAATGTAGTTATCTAATAACTTCTTTGTCCCATATACTTCTTCTTTTGTGCCTTCTGCTTAATCATAGGTTAGAGTGTCGTTTTCGGTTCTTCGTAATATGGTGACTTCATCTTTGTATGTTTAACCAGTCCGTTGTGATTTCTAGCCAGGAATGTTGTTTTCTTCCCGGACCTTTGGTACGAAATTATCCTTTCCCTAACTATGTTGAGCAGTTCTGGTTCGCAGGCTGCATTTGTTAAAATTCCTTCATTCGAGGTATTTGTGGTCAAAGTCACTCACAAGAGTCTCTGTGGCGTCATTATTTCAAATGCTTCTATTTATTTCACGCTTCAATATAGCTCTTCACAACATGTTATAAGTGCAAGTGGGAGGCTGCAGGCCACTAGGAAATAACTGGTTATACCCGCCCTATAATATTTCTGTCGACTGTCAATATTTTAATTATAGACGGTCGAACTATCATAAATTTAGTCTTGATAGCGTTTATCTTTAGTCCAAAATGTTTACCTATGATGTCAATAATGTCCAATATGTGCTGAAGACCCTCTAAAGTTGATTCTAGAATTGCTGTATCATCTTCCTATCGTACATTATCTTTGGAATTCTGTTAATTTTAATTCCTTTACTTTCTCGTTCCAGAGCCATTTTTAAAATATTTTCCACGTATACAGGGTGTCGACAAACACAAAACAAATCATCTTATCCAAAAATGCTTTCTAAGGGGGCTAAGGCTCTTTAAAGATGACGCCCTAACATCGGTTTAATTCAAATATCTTCAAACCCGTTATCTTTTAAGTGTGTGTTAATAAACTCATTTTACATGTGTTCGATTTGAATTTAGTTCAATTCCAAACGTGGCATTAAAATATAATTGGTAAACAAGAAAATGTAGCATTTTAATTTCACCGCATATATAATAAAACATGGAAAAATATTCTTAATCTTTTTGCGTCTCAGAGATAGATAATACAAGATGGTCCAGAATTATGTACATTAATTTCTAGAGCTCATAGTACGTCCAAAAATAAGGGTACTTCTTTATGTACACTTTTTTATAAAACTGAATAATAAGGGAGATACAACCGTTTAAAGGGGTGAATTGAAATTCTTATTTTTTCAAATATCTTCCAAACGGTTTTGAATACGGAGTTCATATTTTGGGAGTAATTATAGGACATTAGGATAAATAATTTCATGTCACCACCTACCACATCCTATATTAATACAGGGTAGTTTTGGAGGTAAGTGAGGGTTATTGCCTCACATGTTTTTTAATTTTTACATATTTTAACAAAAATATTTTAAAAATTGTTTCCTTAGATTTTTCTACCAAAAAAGGTGCTCTTGTGATATTTCGATAGATATCACCGTTTTTCGATTTATTTAAACTCGAAGGTACACATGTATTTTATTGTAATCGTTACATTTCTTAATATTCATCAAGTATGCTTTGGAATTGACACTTGTGTTAGCAATAATATTACAAATTAATGGAAAACTTAAATTAATACTTTAACATGTAATTAAGGGCGAAAATAATATTTCACAACAACTGTTCAAAATGTCCTCCATTTTGTTGAATATATAATCTAATTCTTTTATTTAGCGAACGCATTAATCTATTTAATGTTACTAGATTGTTTTTGTAAATCGGTAAATACTTGTTGAATTTTGTCTCAACTCATTTACTGTATTAATTGGAGTGTTATACACTTTTGATTTCAAATAACTCCATACTGTAAACTCCATTGGATTAAGATCACAACTACGAGCAGGCCAATGAATCGTCCATCCGCACTTCGGCCTATCCACCTATCAGGGAAATGTTCATGTAACCACCTTCTACAAATTCTGTGTAATGTGGTGTAGCACCATCATGCATGAAAAACATGTTTATTCGTATTTGTAATTGAATATCTTCCAAAATATCATGTAAAATATTGTCTAGAAAATTGTAATACGTGTTACCATTTAAATTTCCGGGAAAGATGTGGTATCCTATGAAACTATTTCCTAAAGTAGCTGCCCAAATGTTTATCTTGAACGTGTGTTGGAAGTGAGTTTCCATTGTAGCCCTTGGATTTTCTTCAGCCCAGAAGTGCATATTTCTAGAATTGAACATACCTTGTCTTGTAAATGTGGCTTCGTCTGTAAACAGAATGTTGCTTAAAAAAATTGTGCAATTTGAACTTTATTTTGCAATACTTCATAAAAATTAACTCTAAGTGGCATATCGTCAGGTAACAATTCCTGCACCTGTCGATAGTGGTAAGGATGTAATTGCTCTTCATGCAGAACTCTTAAAACACTTGGGAAATATTCGTTCTTAATCCTAACCTGCGTGTACTTATTGTGGGGTCATTTATTACAGCATCCAATATTTGCTGTTCAACGCGAACATTTCTTGCTTCTCTACGACGACCAGCATCTGTATTCTTTTTTGAAGACAACCGGTTTTCATCGTTCAGTACTTACAAAAGTCCTGGCATTGGGAATATTTCTGTTCGGATACTTTTCTCTGTAGCGTCTTACAGCTGCAGTAGCATTTTCCGAACATTCCCCTAATACTAAAAGTATGTCTGTCATCTCAGAATTTGAATAGTGTGCCATATTGCGGGCAAACAAATTTAAAAATATAGCAAAAGAGACGTGTTAAACAAATTTCACTGTCGATACAATAAAAGTGTAGATAAAATTATTTAATTGTTATTAAACGTCACTGACAATTCATAGACTACTTGAGATTAAAGTGTTGTTGCTAACACAATGTCAATTCCAAAGCATACTTGATGAATATTAAAAAATGTAACGATTACAATAAATACATGTATACCTTCGAGTTTAAATAAATCGAAAACGGTGATATCTATCGAAATATTACAAGAGCACCTTTTTTGCGTAGAAAAGTCTAAGGAAACAATTTTTAAAATATTTTTTTAAAATATGTAAAAATTAAAAAACATATGACGCAATAACTCCCACTTACCCAAAAACTACCCTGTATTAATATAGGATGTGGTAGGTGGTGACATGAAATTAATTATCCTAATGTCTTATAATTATTCCCAAAATATTTGGAAGATATTTGAAAAAATAAAAATTTCAATTCACCCCTTTAAAGGGTTGTATCTCCCTTATTATTCAGTTTTATAAAAAGTGTACATAAAGAAGTACCCTTATTTTTGGACGTACTATGAGCTCTATAAATTAATGTACATAATTCTGGACCACCTTGTATAAACATTTTTAGTGTATTTATAACAACACTAATTGCTATTGCTTTTGATCTTTGTTCCACCTAGATATTAGCCAGGAAATAAACAGGAATCTTTCTGCTTATGTTTATACTGATTTGGAAGGATGATATCACTACTCAGTGTCAGGTTACCAGAGCAGTCGATTTTATTGTTTGAGTCCAGATTTTTTTGTCATCGGAAATTCATTAGCGTAGCAGTCAAAGAGAACAAATTTGTATCTAAGCGATGAACATCGCAGTAAGTTTTAAAAACCGGCAAATTTTCGCTTAATTCGATGAGTTTTGGTTAAAAGGAGGTGATTTAATCTCAAAATGTTATTGGCAGTCTTTGTAAGTGAGATAACCACCGGTTTGTGCTGTATTCCGTGTCACGGGATTTAGTAACAGCATTTCTGAGAGCTAAGTGAGGCCTACATGGTTTTGAGTGAAAATAGGCAGACGAGTTTTGAAGAATCATATAGTTATCATCCAGGAAAACCTGAGGCCCAGCTTTGGTGTTTGTCAGCTTCCATTTTGTGCCTCCCATTGGTCCGATCCAGATGGAACAGTGCATTTTGTATACAATTCCACCCAACAAGAGGATTCTTTTAGACGGCATCCTGATATTAAATAATTTAGGAATCTTCGTGTGTAGTGTTGCCCAGGACATTGTTTGTCCAGTGTTTCTTTTTTGTAGTTAGTCCTCCAACCCTCCCCAAATAAATGATTCCTTATCCACGACTCAGCATTCCAACCAAAACACGAGTAGCCATTCGCAAACGTTTCAATTTATTTGCTTACCATATTTCCAAGCCCAGTAATTGTTCAGTCTCCCCTTTCAACCACCCATAAGCAAATTATAAATTGCTATATCGGAATCCAATAGATATTAACTGTTCCTTCCTTGTATAAGGAACGCAAGTCACATATTTAAAAGCGAAGAAAGTTGACAGACACAGTTCATTTTTCAATTCAATTAGTAGTACGTCTGACGCCATTCGTATTGTATTTCGAGACCCGACCTGGGTTAGTTGTACGTATGTTAAGTCGTATAAGAAATTAAAAGTACAATACGTTTTTCTTTTGAGGCAAAGTCAACTTTAAAATCTAGTTGGGCTAATGTAGCGGGAACCCAACACTACATTCTATATGCTTCGTTATTGGAATGTAACCAATAGTTTAGAGTGAATCGTTTTTTTTTTTAATTGCATTGATACGCGGCTCGTTTAGGAGACATTTTGGTCATTTTTATTCATATTTTTTATCACTCGTTGAATTTAAACTTTCCTTGTAAAATAAGGATTCAGTAATGTAGTATCTGAATATTGCTTATCATACATTTATTTTGAGTCTTCAATCAAGCTTTCTGGTCAAATAAACTTGTATCATTTTCAATATTTGATTCGTTATTTAACGTATACATGTAAGACTATCAGTAGATAAAATGTTTTTAAAAAAATCTTCATTAAGGACCTCTAAAACCTTCATTAGCATTCCCTAAAGTTTCACAAAGAACTTCCGCTCCTAACGCTCTTAATGCATTTCGCGAAAGTTTTTTGATCATATCATCATAAATAGTAGATCTTCTGGTTTTATGTCGGCATAGATACATCTTTCTTGATTTTATTTTAATTTGTAGTTTCCCGAAATCTTTTTAACAATTCATTTTTACAATGTCTTATCTAAGTTTCCTTGTCCTATTACGCAAATATTTAATTTCATTAAAACAAAAATATTGTTAATTATTACCTTGAGTAATACATCACCAAGTTATGAATATTCAAATATTATTGTACATTATCCAACGCTACGAATTATTTAGTATTAAATTACTTATCCTACTGTTACTTTTACAGCAATGCCATGGTTTGGTATGGACATAGGTGGCTCACTATGCAAATTGGTGTATTTTGAACCTAAGGAACTTCCCAGGGAAGAGGCAGCTTCCCAAGTAGAGACCCTAATGAATATTAGGAGGTACCTTACAAAGAATTCTGCATATGGAAAGACTGGTCATCGAGACATGCATTTACAGGTAGGTTGTTATTTCTAATTATTTTGCCAAAAGTTTGAAAACCCGAATTTTCAATGTTAAATTATGTAAATGTTTGCAAATACAGTACAGTAGAAACTCTTTATTCGCGAAGTATTATGTTCCGTAAATATGTCGCCAGTACAGTAACCGTGAATATGATATGGTAATTTATATGGTGTTATAGAGGATATGTTCCTAGGTGACGAAATAAAAAGCAAATACATAAAAAAAATCAGTTTAATTAAATTTTTTGACCATACATATTGATGAATTACATATTATCTTCAGGTATAGGCAATGGTTTAAAGAATTTATTAATTTTTTCTTGCTTGGCAGTTTTTAAATACGCCTTAAATTCAGACTGATATTCGGCAGTAGCATTAGCAATTTGCCTTTTAAAAATAAGAGTTCGTTCCATAGATGGATCAGATTTCATAAAGAAATCAAAAAGCCCATTTGTCATTCTTAAACCATCACCAAGAGTTTTCAAATTAAATGTCACGTTTCAAGTTCTTCTTGAAGCCTCTTCTTCAATGGGTTGTAATTTTAACATTTCATCTAAGTCGGTTTCAGTCAAATCTTCATCTTGCGATTCAGACAACTGAACGTCACTTCATTCTATCTTTTCGAACCCATTTCATCCTATTCCTCTAGCAATTTCGGCAATGTTTGAGTTAAAATGTGATCTTGCACAGATTCTTCCTTATTTCCCGCAGCCAGAAAAGACCACAGTTTTTTCCAATAAGATTTTAATGTGTATGGTTTCAGTGCGTGAAATGATTCTTTTATGTTTAGGATGCATTTTGCTTACATGTCGAATTTCTTCCAACATTCATATCAGGATCACATTCCATATTATCAAGTAATATTTTAAATGTTCGTCTTATGTAATAGAGCTTAAAGCCCTGGATTATTCCTTGGTCCATAGGTTGAGTTAACGCCGTCGTATTGGAGGTAAACATGTCACTTTTATATTTGGATGCATAGTTTAAAGTTCACTAAGTTGACCTGGTGCATCGTCCAAATCTATCGGTTTAAAGTCTAAATTCTTTGATTTCAAATAAGTTTTAACTTCAGAAACAAAACAATTCCGGAACCAGTCACAAAATATAGCGCTTGTAACCCACGTTTTCGTATTAGCACGCCAAAACACTGGCAGGTCGTCTTTGTTTTGATTTTTTATCGCACGAGGAATTAAAGATCTGTAAGGCATTAATGATTTAATAACAAAGTCTCCAAATGAATTAGAGCAAAGCAACAGTGTCTCTATCCTTTGCTGCCTTAAATCCATTGTAACACTTTTGGCATTTAGAAATGAATATTTTATTTGGCATTCTCTTCCAAAACAGTGCAGATTCGTCTGCGTTAAATACTTGCTCAGGTGTATATACTTCAATATCTTTCAGGTTCGCAAATTGTGGCAAACGTCCAATTCTGGCAGAATTTAATACTGTGTATTTTGAGTAATACGTTTATTTTACCTAAACATACTTCAAAGAAACTTCCGAACCAAACAAACAACGCCGATAGCTTCTGAAAACACAATCTAGGCGTAGTTGTAATAAGGTCAATTTTATTTTTTTATTAGTCCACTTGCTGACGCGTTGACAAAAGATTCCGAATTTTTTTTATTTGGGTATACTGAACTAATTTTATTAATCTAATTTATTAACTCTATTTATTATGAAATGTTCTAACACTTAGTTTATTAGAGTCTTTATTAAATTTATATATAATCTTACATAATATTTTTTTTCCGCAAATTACCAGGAAATTTTGACATTCCTGTCAAAATTTCTTGAAGAAAAAGTCAGGACTTCCTTACTGTAAGGAAATGTCATTTCCTTACTGTAAGGAAATGATATGTTTTCCATAGTAACCCAAGTAATTTTATTAGGAATTTCAAGCACCATTTATTTGGAATAAAATTATCGCGTTTTTTTTAAATCAATCAATAACTGTCGAATTTTAAACGATTTGCGGAAAAATAGTATGTTTACCTCGTAGGAAAAGCCACATTCCTGGACTCTGTGTTGCTAAGTCTCGGCTTGCGCCTCGACTTAGCAATCTTCACAGTCGTCCAGGAATGTTAAGCTTTTCCTACCCGGTAAACAATGTACTATTACACTGACACTATTCTAATTTGTATAATTTATTTCCGCGTTACAATTCAAACTAGACTCGATACAATTATTCTTTTCAGACTAACTATTTTCAATAATAATTCCTCTATAAATATTTAATAACCGTTATTCTGGAGTTCCCTAGAATTTGGACGCTGACCCTTGCTGAACGTTCTCGAACGCCATGTAACAGATTTTAACGTAGGTTACCCTACTAAAAAATACTTACACTACTTACCTACTAAAAAATATGTTTACAGTTTAGGTATGGGTCATTTTTATCGTAACATTTCCCCTCTTAAAAGATGGTTCCTCCTCGAACCTTGTCGGGACTGGAACTGGAACGGTATGCTGGTATCGGTAACTGGACCCACTTTTACAACTTTCAGTTGTATAAAAATGACAAGGGACGGTTTTCTCTCAGCACCAGTAACTATGTAGATTGCAACAGATTAACACCTGTACTTGGGTGTCTTTAAAGATCTCTTCCATCATACTTCGGATAACCCTCCAATCTAATTGGCGGCACTCCAACTTTGGCATGGCTAACTTTTGCACGTCGGACTCTAGTACGTGCTCACTTAATTGAAGTAAGGCTTCCCATACATCTCGGTAGGTAGGTTGGTCATGGGCAGTGTTTTTTGTTACCAAGTAAAAAAGGTAACGAGATGCATCTTGGAGTTTCAAAGCTTTCCCGGGAGCTGGCACTTGGCATTGAAGTTCTGCATCTCGACCGAACTTCCTTCGAAAGACAAATGCCAACCCTGGTGCGTCTTTGATACTGGCCGGGATGGTAAGTGCCAGTGAGTAGTCATAGGGAATCGCGAGTAGATCTTGCTTTTCTTCAATGGTAACACCATGTCTTTCTTTACCGGTACCTATATAAGCCCCCACGAATTCCTCAAACGTGAGGTCAGACACATCGTGGACTTGGTTTAGTTCCACTTCTTCATCTACGTCGTGGTCACCTTCGAAAGACGCCAGCCGGTTATGGTGTACTATCATCGGCTTTCCCCTCGGAATCTTGCTTATTCGGTAGATGACATCGTTGATCTTCTCCATAATGAGTTATGGACCTTCCCAAAACTGCTGCAACTTGGGAAAAACAACCTTTTCGCTTCTTGGGATCATAGAGCCAGACTTTGTCGTTCTTCTTAAAGCACCCTTTTTCGGCTTGCGAATCGTACCGTTTCTTCATTCGGTCGCTAGCGATCTGAAGATGGGAACGGATAAACTCGTGTACATCGTCCATTCTTCTTCGTAATTCGATCACATAATCTTCACCTGCTACATCTTCTCCAGGTAGACACCTAAACTCTAGATCACAAGGTAGTCGCATCTCGCGTCCAGATAGAACTTTGGCTGGTGTCTGGCCTGTTGATGCGTTAACAGCAGATCTGTAGGCCATTGTGAAGAACGGATGATATTGGTCCCAGTCTCACTGATGATCGGACACCATCTTTGTCAAATACTTGCCAACTGCCTATATTCATGCGTTCTACCATATCATCCGATTGCGGATGATATGCTGTAGTTCTTGTTTTCTTCATGCCTAGTGGTGATAAACCAAGACCAGATGAAATGGGCAATAAACTCATTTGATCCATATAAGGAAAATTAATTTTACCTATACCTTATATCAACTGTCACTTTTATCCTTTCCTCAAAAGTTAATTGTTATCCTCCTAAGGGTGGCTTTTATACCCAAACCTGACAGATCCAGACAGGAAAAAGCTAAGTCTCTGTAGAGCTCAACAAGACCCCCAGAAAGTAGTGGATTACAGGTATTAAGCGGAGTTTACATTGGTATAGTAAACGGGTTAGTTGCTTGTACCAGTAGCTTGTAAGGCAACAACTAGCCCAATGTCAACCTACCGGGTAAGTACTTGTACAAGTGCTTGTACCAGTAGCGAGGACAGGTAAGTAAATAGCTAGCCCATCTATTTACTTGCCTACTGTCCTTCCCCTTCCACCACATTTTCGCCTCAACGCAAGTAGCATGGCAAGTGGTTTGGTAACTAGTCGAGTGTAGACGGTGTGCAAGTGTCCTGGCATATAACGTTGTGAGAGCAGTGTCGCGGTTTTATATTTCGCTATTGTTTTTTAATTTTACTGTTAAAAGTGCAATAATGAAATGGTCCGAGGGAGAAACTGTTAAATTTGTCGAACTTTATCGGGAATACGAATGTCTCTGGAACGTTACCAAACAAAGTTACAGAAATAATCAAATGAGATCGGCAGCTTTAGAACAATTAGTTCAAAACATGGGCATTGAGGGATTTACTGTTGCCGAAGCTAGGCAAAAAATAAAAAGTTTGCGGAATACTTACAGCCAAGAACTACAGAAAATAGAAAGATCAGTTAAATCGGGTATGGGAACTGACGACGTCTACGCCCCAACTTTAAAATGGTTCCACATCATGAATGCATTCATGAAGGAAACAAAAGGAAAAAGATTGACTCAAAGCAACATGGTAAGTTTAATTTTAATAAACTAGCTAGGTACATAAATTTAGATAAATTATTTAGTATGTAGGTGTAGGTAGGTATAATCACATATTTGAATGGCTTTTCGGATGAAACGTTTCATAATATTATTTAGTAATTAACAATAATTCTGAGAATAATTTTCGGAAGCTAAATACCTACGTGTTCTAATTTTTATTATACCGCAATATACAGGATGACCCGTTTATCTTGAAACAATACCAAATTTTATTAAAATGTAGCATGTTTCCTATCCTATCCTAGTAAACTATATTTGTTTATTAAGAATATACACCATAGGTCTTTTTTAAATATCTGCTTACAAAAATGGCAAGCAGTGTATTCGAGCTCTTTGATGTATTTATTTAAGAATAGAATATTATCACAGTTATTACTTACGAAAATGAAGTCCCCACATTTTAAAGCTATGTTGACTCGAAGGAAGTCTACGCTAAATAAAACTAATATTAATTATTAAAGTTATTTATAATACTAGTTATTAATAACACTAACACATTAGTAAATTTTTGCTTCTTGCCATGGTACTGCGCCTTCGTTGTTAACGTATCTTTTAATATAATCTCTGAACTCTCTAGCAAGTCTAGATGATTTGTAACCGGATTTTGGTTTTGCAAGATTTCTTAAATTTGTCATTTCAGATCTCCATCTTCCTGGAATTATTTCTCCCGTATCTATATTTTCTTCATCAAACGATCCTGGTGTAAAATAAGTGTTTGAATCGGTTTTACGTAACCAATTATGTAACGCACAACAAGCTTTCACTATTTTATCAACAGTTGACAATTTGCAAGCAATTTTTTTTTCAAATATTCGAAATCTACTAACCAGAATACCAAATGCATTCTCAATTATACGCCTTGCACGACTCAGACGATAATTGAAAATTTTTTCTTCTTTTGATAATGGTACAGAATTAAATGGTTTAGTTAAATACGTTTTTAGAGGAAATGCATCGTCACCAACAAAACAAGTCCCTTCTGGAAGTATGCCTTTTTCTAAAGCTTCGTATATCGAGCAGTTTTGAAAAACCCCTCCATCGGATACAATTCCATTACATCCGACATCGATGTAGGAAAAACAGTAATTGTGGTCTGCAACTGCCATGAGGACAATACTATTATGTCCTTTGTAGTTAAAAAACTCTGTTCCACAGTTTGGAGGAGCTTGAATTAATATGTGCTTACCATCGATGGCCCCGCAACACCTAGGAAAGTTCCATCTTTCTTGAAAACCTCTTTCAATTTGATTCCAAGCGTCTAAAGTGGGGGGGATCTAAAAATAATAATTCTGAATAGAAAACGTTTCAGTCTCTTTTTTATAAGAATACAATGTTTTATTATGATAGTTATTTACACTTTTCTTTCTCTTCAGAACACGCAACCAGCTGGACAAACGGTAGAAAATACAGAGAACGACCTAGAATTGGAATCTGGTACTATTGAAGAAACATCAATTGTAATTTCTGAAACCCCATCAACATCTGCAGTTTCTGAGTGTCGAAGCTCTAACCTTAAAGAAACTTCTCGAAAAGAGAAAGGACGCAGTTTCCAAGCGGGATCAAAAAGACGATACCAGGATTTATCAACCGCTGTTTCAGAGCTTCGTGACATTAATACTGCCTTACAGCAATCTGGAAATGAGGAAGATGAATTTGACGCCTTTGGAAGATATATGATCCTCGCTCTAAAGAAGCTTCCTTTACACTTGGCTCTGCAATGTCAAAATGAATTACAAAGTACACTGACTCGTTATAGGTGCATGGCTCTTGCTCCATCACCATATCCACAGAATGTACCAAGTCCTTCTGGATCTTCCCATTCCTCTGGTTACACCAATTGGAGTTCAATTCAACCACCGTTCCAATCGCCGCAATCTCCTGGATACCAACTACCGCCGCCACCGACACCGCCATCTTCTAGTCCGCATCCACCCACGCTATCTTCTGTACAGCAATCACCTTTTTCATCTCCTACAATGTACGATTTACCCTCGTCACCTCTAGACCATCAGCATTTTCTAGAATAATGTTTAATGTAAATTTTTGTTAATAAACCGTGGTTTTTGAGTAAAGACAATGATCACTTTCCAACATTTCGACCAGAGCTGTTGCAAGTACGAAATAAATATACTTAAGTAATAAGGATAAGTATTTTTGAAAAATTATAATAAGTACCAGCATCAGTATAAGTACTATCTAAGATACTTGAAAAATTAAGTAAATATTACTCTCTATACAATAAGAACATGATTGGTTATCCTGAATCCCTCTGGTCTTAATTAGTCCTGTTAATCGACGTTTTACTGTAGAAAAAAAAAATGTTTAACTTACCTTTATATATTCACTCAGTACATCATAAATTGCGTCGCAAACTTCTGGTACAAACTTAGATATTGATGTTTTTGGAACTCTAAAAAAATGTTGAAGAGTTCTATAGCTATTTCCTGTTGCCAAAAAATTGAGGGTAACTTCTAGTTTAACGTGCGCTGGTAATGCGTCTCTTAAAAGTGTGTCACTTCTTTGAATTCTAGGCAGAACCATATTTAGCAAGTATTTGAATTTACTCGGTGTCAACCGAAGGCATAATTTATATTCTTCAGGATCTTCCATACGAAGTTCTTTTAAAAGAAGAGTGGATGCCCCTCTTGTAGTTCTTCTATCAATCCACCTTCGAACCCATATCCTTTTTGGACGACATTTTTCTTCTTCAATCAAATTAACAGCTTCTTCAATTAAAATTCTCGATATACGCAACATAATTTTTTTAATGCGATTTTTAATTATTAATTTTGAATTATTGCACAAAGCACGGCGCCGGCAATGGAAAGGTTTCATCTTTACGCATCTGGTGCTCGTCGGGAACTGGTAAATGAATAATATTTTTATGTGTAAACACTTACTAGCATGTCAACTTGCGTATGTGAACTGTCCTGGATATACTTGTACAAGTAACTGGTGCAAGTAACTATACCAATGTAAACTCCGCTTTACTACAAGTATTCTTTTCAAAATAAAGTAAAAATGTGTAAAATGTAACTTACTTTATTAATATTTAAATAATTCTAAATATTTTTTCTTGCTAATGCAAACCTTTCAGTAGTAAAGGAAAAACTTTATACTAATACATAATATAAAAAGCAAATATCTACTGAATAACGAATTATTTATAGCTTTCTAAATTCTTAATTTGTAGAATTAGTTGTGTGATAAAAATCAAATTACGCGTTAGATATCAAATATAAAAATTTTTACTTAATCGGTAAGGTTTTCAACAATATCTTCAGCTATCAAGTTTGTGAAATTGTATACTTACATAAATAGAATATATATGTTTGCATTGTATTTTTTAATTTATCAATATTGCGAACTGATAACGTATTTACGAGCGCTACTACATAAGTTTTGAGAAATCGGTGTTGAGACTTAGAATATAATACCATTATCGTAAAGTTTGATATTTTCATGATATGTCAGATTTTTCTGTCATTAATACTGGTTGAGTTATTTATAGGGACTGGAAATCTCATCTATATGATAGAATTAACTTTTTTATGCGATTTTTTTCTTATCCTTATTTACAAGCGAAGTACGGTCATGTTTCGCTTGTTTTTCGAATTGAATCGTACTAATCATTCACACCAGTGCTAATTTCATGAAGGTCATCATGTGACTTACTTGTATAGTGAGGTATGTTTATATTTAAGCATTGGTTTCACTCGAGTTACAAAAATATTAAACAATATAAAGGATTACTAAAAACGACTACGACATAATTTAACAATTCTGACAAAGAAAATGTGTGGAAAATAATTTAAACTTGGTTTATAGTAACTGGAAAGTAACAGACCATAGGCAAATAAATCCAAAGAAGACTTTCGTAGGTTAAGAATCATGGATATAAGAACATGATCACTAAACAATATATTAGTCGATTTTAAGGATCTTTCAAAACCAAATCCAACAAAAATCGCTCATGAACAAAACATTTCTAATCAGATGGTCACCTGATACTTCAAACTTGGCAAAAATCGGATATATTGCCATTATAGTGTTATAACAAGTCAGGACAAGCAGTGGCTTTCACGACTGGTATCTTGTAATGATACAATTATTTTTCACTGGGAAGCCCTAGGCTTGAATTACTTCTTCCGGGCTTCCCAACACTGATGGTTTGGTCCCATCCTTGCAATGTATTCTTTTTTTTAAGTTTGCGATTTGTATTTTTGTGTATTGACTAGCTTTTTTACACCAGTTATCAACTATATTTAGGTCTACTTGAATTCTCTCAGACATCACTTAGGCAAATTTGCTCTTGACGACGATTGCAATATCGTCAGCGTATCCTAGACAGTAAAAGTCCTTTGTGTACAGATTTTTGAGAAGATAATCTACCCAGGTAGAGGTATGAGAACTCCTCCTTGTGGACAGCCTCCACCTGCTCTTGTTTTGATGATTACTTTACCCAAATTGGACATTACTATTCTATTCTCCTAATCCATCTGCATATTACCGCAGGTGTGTCTTGTGTACTCATTGCCTTTATCAAAGAGGTGGTAGTAACAATATTAAATGCTCCTTCAATATCTAAAAAAGCTACAATTGTGTGAAAACATTGAATCGACAGCAAAAGTACTACAAATTAGGAGAATGCACCGCAGAGCAGAAGAAAATAATAAGATAAAATATAAACCGAAATAAATGATTATTGTCACATTCGAAGGAAATATTTTACCTGAACAAATATCTATTAACAGAGTCTTTTTTCCAGTTGAACAATTTGTTGGTCGTGTAACACAATGTTACAATTGTTTGAAGTTTGGGCATGTATCCAAACAATGTAAAATCACTTTCTCCGCATACATTAACTGTGGTTCAGAAAAAAATCAAAATCACAAATGTGAACAAAAAGATAAATTCTGCATACATTGTAAAACCAGTGGACATGTATCTATAGATAAAAAATGCCCTTATTATGACAACCAAAAGAAAATTAAAAACATTATGTTTAGTTATAAAGTTTCATACACTGAAGCAAAATCTTTTAGTGAATCTTCTTTTGCCGGCTTTACAGGGAATAACAAATTCTCACTTCTGACAATCTGCAAATCAACAATCTTCTTCATCGGAACCTATTTGGCCAAGAAAACATCGTTTACAAAATAATATGTCTCTAAGTCAACCTAGTACATCTAGGAATATAGATCATTTTGAAAGCACTAGAAAGAAACGTAAAGCAGGATCTCCTATCACGTTATCTCCCACTCAACCTCCTTTATTTCCTTTTCAATTCGGTCTTCAGTTTGTTTTGTGTATTTTTTACATTCGAAGAAAATGTGATTTAGATCACCTTCTTTTTTGACAGTTTGGACATAAATTTGAATTTACGATTTTTAGTTTGGACAGATGACTAGGATAGCATGTCAAGATCAAAATTTTTCCTCCGTACAATATGTGCTATCTGCTATCTCTAAATATAAGAGTTGTAAATTAATGTTTGATGGAATTTATTTGCAAAAGTAAGCTTAATATTTAATTGTAATTAGAATCCTAACCTCTGTTTTACCCCATTTGTTATTACCTTTTATCCGTGACCTAATCTAGTTTATTTTAAAAGCAATGTCTTGATGGGTCCCTAGACGAGAAACGAGTGTCCATGTTTTATCCCTATCCTATCCTGAATAATAATTTTAATGCTTAAAATTTGTAAGGCTACTTAAGTTTGAATTTTATATTATCTTTCTCTATTGTACTACTCAATTTTCTTTCTGGGTAGAATATTTTCATGTTGTGACTGGCTGTATGGCACTTGCCTATGCCATAAAAAAACTACGTTATTAACGTAGTGATCCTGCAGTGGGTTCTTGTACTATTTCTCTCCTTCTCTCCAACTTCTTCTAGGCCTTCCTGGTCTCTGCCTACCTCTTGGTTGCCATTCAAGAATTTGTCTTGGTATTCCATTCTCCGGCATTCTCCTTACGTGTTTGTACCATCTGAGTTGTGTCGTTTTGATGTCATCAACAATACTATGTATAATTCTATGATCTCTCGGACTCTCTCGTTTGTTATTCTGTCGCGTCTTGAGATTCCCACCGAGTGGCACCAGAAGTCCATTTCTGTTGCTCTAAGCCTTTTCTTTGTTATGTCTTTTAGGGGCCACATTTCTCATCCATATGTTGTGATACTTTTTATTATGGTGTTGTATATTCTTCTTTTATTTTCCGTAGAGATGTTTTTATCCCACAGTACGCTGTTCAGTAAGGCTATGCATTTCCTTCCCTGTGTATTTCGTTCTTTAATGGCTGTATCTAATTTTCCGTCTTAAGTGATCTTTACTCCTAGGTATCTGTAATCGTCACATAGTTTGATCTCTTGATTTTCCTCTACGAGAAGGTTATGTTGATCTCCTCCGATACTCAGTTTTTTCCATATTCAATTCCAAACCCCACTCAGTAAACTCTTCTAATTTTCGCATCATGTAACTACGGTCTCCAGAGTCCTGTGCGATGATGACGTACGAACGTCAGGTGGACTTCTTGGCCACGAACAACTTTCTTTTCAATTATCTGAGTAATAGAGAAGCTTTTCGGCTTCCATATCTTGGTATTCATCTTCTATCGATGTTTTATTATTTTCCCATATATTCTGCTAATACTACTACTAGTAACTGCAATTCCTCTATAGTTTTCAGGTTTCGATTTATCTCCCTTTTTATGGATGATGCTCATATGCGATTTTTTCCATTCCTCGGCTATTTCATGTTTATTTATGCATTCCTGGAAAAGTTATAGCCGTTGAATTAGTATTTTGGGTCCATGTTTGATGAGTTCTGGAGCTACATTTCCTGGGCCAGGTGATTTGCCAGTCTTTAGATGTCTGCATACAGTTTCGACTTCTCTCTCAGTTATTCTGTTTATTGGTGATCCTGTTTTTGAAGGGCTCTCTTGTCTCAGTTAGTAAATCTTTAAAGTATTCTTCCCAAGTTTGCGGTGATATGGACTGGATAATATCTCTTTTTCTGTTGTTTCTTAAATTTTTTAACAGTTTCCATCTTTCTGCACTTTAGCTTCCACCAATGTATCTATTTAGCATGGTGCACTTTGTTTCCCAGGATTTAGGCTTACATTCTTTTGTATTCGATTCTGTCTTCCACATTTTTTGTGTTCAGATATTTTTGATACAATTTTCTTTTCTTTGTTATTTCCTGCGAAATATCTTGATCCCACCAATATGGTTTTTGTTGTCCGATCTTTTCATATCGCCCTAGTGCTTCTAGGGCAGCGGCGTGTATACATTCTTTGATGGTTTTGTATAACTGATTAACATTCCTGGTATTATCTTCCGTTTCAATTAGTTTTTGTTCCAGTCTACCTTTAATAGGTTTCTAACACTTTCTTGGTGTAAATTATTCAAATTGTATCGTATTTATTGTACTTGCTCCTTTGTATGGTTATCTTGCGGCGTTTTCTGTTCTCTTTTATGTGGAAATAAAATATCTGAACGTAATCTGAAATATAATAACTGATTTTAAGTTTCGGGTTTCCTGAGTCCACGTATATTTATGAATGTTTCTATGTTGGAAATATCCATTCATGATTCTGAGTCCACTCTGATCGCATATATCTATTAACCTTTCTCCGTTATTGTTCATATTATCTTCTCCATATCTACCTACTACTTTATCGTTGTTTAAAGATTACTATTTCTCTTGTGTTACCCACCTTTGTGATTTCTTCATTCAGTTGTTCGAAGAAGTTATCTTTCACATTTACAATAGCATCGTCATTGATTGCATATATTCCCAGAATGATCAGTCTGTATCCTTTTATACATATATTCATTTTTATCATTCTTTCGTCTAAAATATATCAGCGATAAATATTTATTTTTATTGGTATCTCTTTCAAACATATTCATTTTCGATGATAAATTTTTTTTTATTTCTGTCTCTCTTAAGTTAACTAGAAACATTAGACACAACAGATTATAGGAAACAGAACATCGTTTCAATAATTATTATTTCAATAATGCAAGTTTACCGCCGGAAAGCCGTAACTTCATAATAACTACAAACAACGTCAAAATACTGTTAAACCTACATGATTATTCCATGCGATTGCTTTATGTGTTAATTTCCATTTAATAATGTCTCTCATTATCATTTTGAATGCTACCATTTTAGCTACACGTGAACTGCAAGAAACGATTAGAATCCAACCGTGACCTCTGAGAACATGAAGATTTACTTCTATAGATTTTACTTAGTTTAAATTGCAAAGACGTAAATAAGTTGTACGTTGTTTTGTTACATTTTTTGTGTATAAATTTATGTTAATTAATTTTAACTTAGAGTTACGACATTTGACATTGAGATACGTACTGTCTATCAGTTTTTTTAATCCTTTAAAATATATTCAACAATGCAAACGTGTCTTTTGAATGGTGGAAAATGTTTGGAGTCTCCTGACATTTACAACATATTTTTTCAGCTATCTAAGTTCATACGTGTAAAACGCCGTCTACACTCTCGATCGAAGTTCTTCGGACGAAGTGTCGAAGTGAAGTTAATCGAGGCGCGGTGATTCTCTACAAACGCGTGAAGTCGAGTATTGTAGTGTGACACTTCGTATTAGAACTTCCGAACTTTTGACTCGGACGCGAAAAACCTCTCGTATTCGCTGAACTTCGATCAACTTCGCCAGTAGTATAGTGGCCGCTTTAGGTCTCCTTGATGAATGCGAAAGACGGATGTATACTTCATCGAATTTAGATAACGACTTACGTCATTATATACGTCAGAGATCGAAGTTGACATAGTTGCCAAAGTATAAAAAAATCCTGACTCCATTTTAAATCAAATAGGTCACATAATTATTGCAAAAGTATTACCATCTCTTTACGACTATTTAAATTCTTACGTGAAATTTTTGAAATAAAACACACTAATTTTGTTCTAAAAAGAACAGATTTTATTAAATAGGTAAAAATATAAAACAGGAGGTATTCACTTTAAAATTCAAAATAATAAAGTACAAAAAGTGTCAACACCGCAACTGTCAAATAAGTGTTACCAATTTATGCCAAAATTTTACCTTCGTTCGATTACAGTTACAGTGTGTTCCGAATAAATGTTCTTGATAAAAACTCTTATAATGGATTTATACAAATTAAATGAAACATATTATTGTGTATTTATTTAAGTTAACATTAATAGAAATTTTTAAATATTATTTCTACGCGTATATAATAAAGTGGCTGTAATGCCAGTGTACTCGGTAAAGTGATTCTAAAAAGAACACACCTAAACCTAAATATTTCGTGTTGGTATCATATGACGTCACAGGCTATGACGCCGATGACGTGCATCGTTATATAAATTAGATGAAGTGTATATAGGTTGGTTAAACTATACTAGAAGGCTATGGTCTCTAGTACTATGCGCATGTGAAACAAGAACACTGAACCAAAATTACGCAATTATTAAACACATTCGACATGTGGATGTACCGACGGATGATGCTAATAACTTGGACAAACAATACCACTAACAAGGAGGTATTAAACACTATGAATAGCTTGCATCAAGTTAACAGCATTCAAATTAGAAATACAGTGGTCCTTGGACAGTTAATGCGCCTTAGGTTTTTTAACTCCTTTTATTCAGAAATCTTGCTTATTCCATTGCATAATATTTGCATCTATCTATTGCATCTTATTAAAAGCACTTTTAGCTATTTCAATACGCTCTTTTATTTCCGTACTTCTATCCCATTCTTCATTTAGTACGCAACCTAAGTACTGATATCTGTACACCCTGCCTAAAAGTTTTCCTTTAGCATTAACACTGTCTTCCTCAATCTTGTTCTTGTTTACCACCATGATTTTTGTTTTATTTGTATTCAGTGCCATTCCATGCCACCTTTCGCAGTATTGAGTAATGCGATCAACCAATATCTGTAGTCCTTCTTTGCTGTCCGCAAGGAGTATTGTGTCATCTGCGTCTTCATTTACGTCTTCTAATGCCTCTTTAACATAGCACACCATTAACAATGGGGAAAGCACACATCCTTGTCTTACTCCACGATTTATAGGTATTTCTTTCGATTTTTGTTGGTCTATTCGTATTACAGCTTTCTGATATCGGTATATATTGGCAATGATTCTCACGTCTTCATCATCTAATTCTGTGTTCTGCAGTATTTTTGCCATTCTTCGGTGTTGTACTTTGTCGAAAGCTTTTTCGAAGTCGACTAGACATATGAATATGTCGCAATTGACATCTCGACATCGTTCGATTAATTGATAAAACTATAATAATAATAAAACTAACAATTAATTAGGTCCAACGGTGTGCGTCTCTTGAATCTTCTAATTTTATCACTCCTTACAAACACTTGTTAGCTATCACATTAACATGTTTTGTTACACGTTTCCGCAAACTGAACAACTTCCGAAATTACTTCCTTAATGGAGGCAATTGAAATATCATGCTGGATAACTTTATTTGATACATAATTGGGTGTGTTCACTACGATACGCATTGCCTTATTCTGGAAACGTTGCAGAATGTCGATGTTTCTATTGCTCGCATTTTCCCAGAGTTGGAGACCATAGCTCCATAATGGTCGCAGAATAGTTTTATATCGAAGAATTTTATTATCCAAAGACAGTTGTGATTTTCATCTATTTGCAAAAATAATTACGAAACGATTAGGAAATAAATTGGAATTTTATTAGCCCATAGACCAGGTGGGTTTTAGAAAAGGCTACAAAACAAACTATTACCTATTGGTAATAAAATATCTTATTGAAAAATGTACTGAATATAATAAACCACTATAATTATAGCTTTAATATTTAAAATCTTGATTTTAAACAGACCTACGACTGAATTATTAGACACAAATTATATTAAATATTGCATGGCTTTAACATACTCTACTTCCGACTAGTAAAAGTAACAATAGACTCATTAACAGCAACTATCAGAAGACAAAATGAGCTCACTGGCAACTTTTCAATAGTCAAAGGATTAAAGCAAGGAGACGGCTGACATCGACACTATTCAGCTTGACTCTCGAATATGTGATAGACAGGAAGAGGTAATCACCTAACAAATAAATTAACTATTAACGAAAACGGAGTATGAAGATCCAGGTACAACCATGAACTCTACCAACTGTTCAAAGAGGCACATATCTCAGAATTTTTTAACCTCAGAGACTTCGATGTTTGGTCATGTAGTGAGAATGGAGACCGAAAGATTTTCGAAAATAGCCCTAGACAGTAAAATGCAGGGCGCAAGACGAAAAAGAAGGCTATGGAAAAGGTGGGATAATGAGGTAGCAGCGGACATGCAAAATTTGCTAGACGTGAGAATCTGGAGAAGATCGTTGGCGACATGGTTTTGAGGAGACCAAAACCTTAGGTTTTTTTTAAAGGGGAGCATGCTCAATTAGCAATAGCAGCAATACTTGGTTTTGTCTTTGTTGATGACTAGACCGACCTGTTTCGCCGCCGTTTCAAATTTTAGGAAATATTGCTCAACATCTCACTTGCTACGCTCTATTATGTCAATGTCATCGGCGTATGCTAAGATTTGTATCGATCTATTTTAAATACGTCGTCTCTAATTCGTGTGTCTCAGACTACCTGTTCTAAGGCAATGTTAAATAGGAGGCAAGCCAAGGCATGGCCTTGTCTGGGTCCATCCTTTATCTCAAAGGATCGAGAATTTTCTCCCTGTATCCTAACGCTGGCTTTTAAGTTTAACATTGTAATTCTCTTTAATCACATAGTTTTTCTGGTATACCAAACTTACGCATTGATTGATATATTACTGTTATCTTGACACTGTCGTATGGGGCCTTGAAGTCGACGAATAGGTGATGGGCTTCAATGTTAAATTTCAATGTTTTCTTGAGGATCTGGCTTATTGAATCAATCTGGTAATTTGTTGATTTTTCTGGAGTAAATCCGGCCTGGTATTTTCCAACTATGCCAACTTTGTAAATTTGTAGCCTTTTGTAGAGAATATTTGCTAGTATTTTGTAAGTAGTTGTTAACAGGGTTATACCTCTGTAGTTGCCACACTGGAGCTGATCACCTTTTTTATGTAACGGGCATATCACAGGGCATGGGCTCATTTTGCCAGACAAGAAGTAAAAGTTTATGCAGTTCTTGTAACAGAGCGTCGCCACCATTCTGTTATCTGCATCTTCTTATATCGAAGATGCAGATGTTATCTGCATCTTCGATATAATGGTCGTTAAATTTTGCGTCGAAAAATTCAACCCATCATCGGTTCAAGACGCCGTATCACATGGGATATTTCCTTCTCTATCCTTACAGCTCCTTATTCTTGACTTAAACGCTTTACTCATTTTGTTTACATTTCTGTAGAACTTTTGAGTTTCATTTTGATTTCTTAGCCATTCCATGTTTTCTAACTGCTTTTCTTCAAATTGCTATCCTTCTCCATCCTTACAGCTCCCTATTCTTGACTTATACTCTTTACTCATTTTGTTTACATTTCTGTAGAACTTTTGATTTCTTAGTCATTCTATGTTTTCTAATTGCTTTTCTTCAAATTGCCTTTTTTTTCTTCTATGTAATCTTTTTTCTTCCCTTCTTAGGGTTCGGTATTCCTCCTTTGCTTTTCTTGTGCATCTAGTTTGATTTATCTTTAGGTATGCTCTATTTTTATTTTCTGTTGCTTCTTGGCACTCCTCGTCAAACCATTCATTTTAACTGGCTTGGTTTTGTCCACAATTCATTCACATTTTCCTTAGCTTCCAGGCTCTCTATTTCCTCATCCAGTTGTCTCCTATACTCTCCCGCAAGAGTTTCAATTCGCATATTATCAACATTAATTCTGTTTTGTTTCATATGTTTATCCTTCTTTAGGTTTGAAATTCTTCGTCTGATTTTTGCCATTACAAGAAAGTGGTCACTATCTATGTTTGGACCTCGGTACTTCTGACATCCATGAAGTCGGAAGAATGCCTTGCATCTATTGAGATGTGATCTATCTGGTTAACGGTTTCGTTGTGAGGTGATTTCCATGTTCCTTTGTGTATTATTTTATAGGTAAATTTTGTTTACCTAGTCCTTCTATCATGTTTTTGGTGTTTGCAAAGTTAACTCTTATAGAATCAGCACGTGGAATATTTCGGCGGTTAGGAGAGATGTCTGGACTTTGCTAACGCACATGGCCTCAATTAGTATTATGAGATATTACAAGCCGCCATATTATTTACATAACAAGATATCGGACTCATATAACTTAATTGAAACCACTTAATTAGTCAACTGATGTCACATTAAAAAATGGTATTGTTGTAAAATTAATTTACGAATAAATTATCATATTTTACCACCAAAATAAAAGCAACTTTTTTAACGAAATGTATATCCACGTGTTTTATTATACTGTCTATCTCTTATTAGTATAAAATAAACATTATTTATTATGACTTCACTTAATTTAGAATAAATTAAAACAATCTTTAATATTATATACTAGAAGTTTCGTGTCTAAAAATCTTGTTTACAACTAAAAACGGACTTTCATTTATACAGGATGAGATGTTTTCGGTGAATAATTTCGATTCATAGCTCTCGAAAATTGAGACTAAAAACATTCATATTTACCAAAATAAATAAAGATCATTATCATCATTCTGGTTTTACAACCCTACGTGGGTCCAAGCCTCCTCAAGAATTTCTCTCCAGTCGTCCCTATCCATCGCCTTTCTCCTCCAAGCACTTATTTCCATATTTCTCATGCCTTCATCGATGTTATCAAGGAACCTTGTTCTGGGTCTTCCTCTTCTTCTCTGACCAATGGGTCTATCAAGGAGCGTTTTTTCTAGCTGGGTCATTTTGTTTTATCCTAATTACATACCCTATTCACCTCAGACGTCCTATAAAGGTTCCTGGTATATTCTATAAAGTTCGAAGTTGTATCGTCTTCTCCACACTTCATTGTCATTCACTTCTCCATAAATTCGCCTTGGTACTTTTCTTTCGAAACATGTTTTCATTATTTTTTCTTCAGAGTCTAGGTCTCTGAACAATATGTTAGGACTGGGCGTATTAGTGTTTTGTACAGTTTTATTTTTGTATTTCTCAATATAATTGTGGATTTAAGGAGGATACTGGGTCCCAAAATAGCATCTGTTGGCCGTAAACAATTTTGCGATTTATCTCTCCGGCAGTACTATTTTTAGTATTAAGGAGCGCTCCCAGGTAAACAAATTCGATCACTGCTTCGATGACGTCTTTTTCTCACAAGTGGCCATAGTATTTCTAGTTGCGTGCTTATTTTCATATACTTCGTTTTGTTGGTGTTTAAACCCATTCTTTTAATGCTACATACGCCTCTCGTATAGCGTTTTCTGTTCTTCCAACAATATTGATATCATCAGCATAGGCCAGTATTTGCACTCATTTCCAGTATTCCAAGATTTGTTTCTGGCTAGTTTCTTAACTGCATCTTTAACTTCAAGAATCGTTGGTGGTTTCTCTTCCCTCTCGTCTGTTCCCCTTGCCTCATCTCTTTCGTCTTTCAGGTTTTCTTCTTCTTCCTCCATATTAAGTGCCTGGTTAAAGTATTCCACCCATCTATTCAATACATCTTTCCTTGTTGTTAATAGGTCGCCATTCTGATTTCTGCATTGTCTTGTGGTTGCCTTGAATTCTTTTCTGTTGATGTTAACTTTCTTATACATAGAATGCTCTGAATTCTTTCTCTCTGTTGAGTTTTTCTATATATTTAAGTCCCTCATTTAGGTGGTTTCGTTTTTTTTATTTTGTTTATTCTCTTTTCTTCTCTTCTCTTTGTCTGGTAATTATCTACAGTTGTTCTAGTTCGTCGGGTAAGCATCTTTCTGTAGGGTTTATTTTTTTCTTTTGTTGCATTGTTGCATTCATCGTCAAACCAATGATTTCTACGGGCACAAATTCCTGTTCCTATTTCGCTGCTGCTTCAATGTCTTCCTTTATTCTGATCCAATAAGAGTCTATATCTGTCTGGCATTCTTTATTTACATTTTGATTCCTTAGCCTGTTGGTAACGCTTTTCGAGTACCGTTCTGCAATTGTCGCATCTCAGCTTTTGCACATTCCATTTTTTTTTGTATCTATTTCATTTTCTTTACTAGTATTTGAAATGCTAGCCCTCAATGGTGAGATCACTAGGCAATGATCTGAGTCTATGCTTGCGCCATAAATAAAGATCTTATAGTAGAAAAAAGCAATTCAAAAAGTAAAATAAAACAGAACAATAACTAAAAATAAAAAAAGAATGAAATTGACTAGAGAGTTGTATAATGTATAACGAATTGTATAATTGAAGACACTTCTTTTTCCGGTTGTCCTTATTGTTCATCTGTTATTCTGAATTTTACAAGTCATTTATACAGCTTATACGTACTTTGCCGTAATCCTGCCAATTTGTTGTGTACTTTGTGTTGACCTTTAGGTACTTTATAATAATTGAAATGTTGGTGTGTGAGTAGTAGAGCAAGCGGGGTTCAAATTCACTTTGGTAACCTGTATATCAGGGTCTTCGATGCGAACGTACCAATTTCCTAGTTTGACCTTGGGGTGTACAAGATGTACAAGAAGTGATTGACCATGACCGTAGAGGGTTGTAAGAACTCTTTGCTGGATCTCTTCGTCTTTCCCGAAGAAGTCATCGACAATGACCAGAGGGTCGTAAGAAGTGGTAGCTTATCTCTGGATCTCTTCTTCTCAGCCGAAGAATTGTCACCTTTGTCATGTTACCGGTATGTTTTTCACCTGCCTCACTTGTCTCTTCTTTGTTTTACAATGTCCTGAAGAAGTATAAGAAGCGGTCGACAATGACCAGAGGCGTGTATTTGAGGGGAACGGACACCCGGTATGTGGAGTGCAAAACTCATCGTTTCTCACTTCATCTCCTCTTCTTTTCGTTAAATTTGTACAGGGTGATCAAAATAAATTTTGTATTGAAACTTGGAAAATTTTTGTATGTGTTGGTGAGTTAAAAAAATAAATTGTTTGTATACAAACTTGCCTAGCCTTATAAATCTGTCTAGTCTAGCCTAGCCTAGTCAGATTAGTCTCATATGTACTTTTACAAATTGTAGAAAAATAGCTTTTTTCTAAAAATATATTATACTATTGATAGGATTTATTTTTATTTATGTATGCAGTTAAATTTTATCAGTCAGTAATCAACATATGTCTTGAGGTGTACACGCTACAACCAGAAAATCTTTATTCAAGACTCGCAACTTTTACAAATTGGAAGCGGAAGAAATCTGAAATTGATTTAGCTTCTTGTGGATTTTACTATATTAACATAATAATATAATATAATAATTAAACCTTATTAAAATAAATAAAAGACTTGTAATCTTAAATGTTAGTTTTAAAGCGAGCTTCATGTGTACACTAGTTTTCAGTTATTCTTGTTGGTGTTGTACTTGACAACTCGGATTAAGCTGTTGTCCTATTTGCAGGATGGGTTGAATGAGGAGGAGGTATCAACTTACCACCCACCAATACCAGCTTCTGGTATGGGTGTACTTCAAATAAAAGAAGACATTTTGTCAGATGAAGATTTTAAGTATAGATGTAATTACAATACCCAAATACCAGATTACCATCCACTGTACAGAGATTCATTAATTTGGGCAAAGTAGATTGATCAGGTGACGTGGTCGTATTGCATGGAGGTTAAAACGAACTTATGAAATGACATAGCGATTTACCAGTGTTATGCATTATATAATCTTGTATAAATAAACTTTTAGCACGTTGTTTATTCTTTAAGTTTCTTAAATAAATATAAAACATATAGAGATGAATTAATCCAAGATGATAAATATGAAATGATACAACACTTCGAAAAATATATACCTAAATTACAATTTACAATTTCTACAAGTTTCAAGAGTAAAAATGAGATTTGCTAGACTACCTAGCCTAGCCCTGTCACCCCTGTACAAATTTAACGAAAAAAAGAGGAGATGAAGCGATAAGCGATGAGTTTTGCACTCCACATACTGGGTGGTCCGTTCCGCTCAAATACAGCCCTTTGGTCATTGTCGACTTCTTATTTTACTTCTTCAGAACATGTAAGACAAAGAAGAGACAAGGTGAGACAGGTGCCAAACATACAGGTAACGTGACAGAGCTGACAATTTTTTGGCTGAGAAGAAGAGATCTAGAGATAAGCGACCACTTCTTATGACTCTCTGGTCATTGTCGATCACTTCTTCGGGAATGAAGAAGAGATCCATCGAAGAGTTTTTACAACCCTATGGTCATTGTCGATCACTTCTTGTACACCCCCAAGGTCAAAGTAGGCCATCGGTACGTTCGCATCGGAGACCCTGAGGGACAGGTTACCAAAGTGAATTTGAACCCCGCTGGCCCTACTACTGGTGGGATGCTCTGTGTATAATTTTTTCAACGCATTTCTGTAATCCTACACATATTCCCTGCTTTTCGTGTCCAGCTTGCTCATTATTTGACTCAGTTGCTCTTCTGAAAAGGCTACTATTAAGGTATAGTTCGCACATCTAAGGTTCGTGATTTCTTTACTAACCAAGACTTTTCTCATGGTACATCCTCCATATATAAAGCGGGAGGGTGTAGCCCCACGCTATGACCAGCTTGCCACCCTCATTCGAATCCCGCCCGCCGCCCATGTGCGTCCTGTCAACGTACTGTTTAAGAGTCTTGTTGCTCCAGGAAATGCAATCCAAGTGTCGCCTTTCAATGTCCTTTATCCAGCTATTCCAATTGGGTGAGCAGGGCATTGGTGTAATCCGTCTCTTGAAATCGGACATTAATCTTTGTGCTCTGGAGGGCTAGCTCCCTAGCCCCCTGGTAAAATTCTCTTAAGGTGGTCTTCCCTAAATAGTATGGTTGATACAATAGAACCTTTTCTTACACCAGATTTTGGCCTTAATGTTTTGGAAATAACATTGTTGACCTTAACTTTTCCGACATTTTTATCATATAGGATTTAAGTAGAATTAGATATTTTCGAACTTCCATATTTCCAAGACTGCTTATAGCCTTCTCCACTTTAAGTAATCGAACGTCTTAGTGTAATCGACGAAACATAAATATATTTTAACGTTAAATAATTCATATGCTTTTCCTATCATTTGTTAGACATATACCCAAGCATAAACCCTGTTTGTGAATCAGGTCTCTTTAGGAACAAGAATCATTTTATGCAGTCGCATATAATGTGTAATAAGTGTATAATGCTCAATACCATTCCTTGACCACTCACCATATCACCAAATCATGACACGTAGGTATAAATTATTTTTCACCACACAGCCTTTTCTACTTCCACTGTTAGAATTGAAGGTTCCGTATCTATCTGAATAGATAGATACGGAACGCTTTTTCGCAGTGTTCACTTCCAATTGATGATGGACCAGTGGCATATAGGTTTTGTTTGAAAACTATTTTATCGAACGTATTTACTATCTTTAGTATTATGGCAAGGCAAGACTTTTGCTTATAGTCGGAACCGCATTTTGATTAGTGTATAATGTATCTAGTGTTTATATAGGCGTGATAGTGATGTCAATATTGAGAGACAGCGAGTATGATGTTCGAAAATTGTATTAGTCGTGTTATTGTCTGTTCAAAATTAAATGAGTCGTTCACAACATTGATTTTTTCACCAAGACCACGTTTGCTAAGAACATCTGCCTCATCATTTTGATCTTTTCTATCTTAGTGTTAAAGGCTACATAAGGGCGAGCGCCCACCAAAGTGGCGTGGTAGTGGCAAGTAGCAAGTAGCACGCGTCTAGCATAATATAACCAATGAAAACGAATGATTCAGTTTACACCAAAATGACAGTAACGTCATTCATTCTAATCGTTCGTTAGGATTGGTTACATTATGCTAGACGCGTGCTACTTGCTACTTGCCACTGCCACGCCACTTTGGTGGGCGCTCGCCCTAACTATTAAGATATGTTTATGTAGTATGTTGGAGGATCCCTCTAGTTGTTCATGTTTCCAGCTCGTCATCTGAGTGGCTTATAGTTCGCATATATACTTGAACAATGTGAGGTTTGGAGAGCTTGGAATTAATAATATATTTTTTTCCTTAGAAGCCGTTTGTAACCGGTCGTACCTCAGCAAGTTGGCTTATCGTACATTTTCCATTCATTCCAAGATTCTGGAATCTATAATGTGTGGTAAACTGGCCTTTCTAATGTGTTTCTTCGATCTTGCACACTCTCATGTTTGCATCGCAAAATTCTTTTTTCAAAATAAGTAATTTTCTAGATTAAAGAAGGACTCATACATTCCATGTTCCTAGGTGTATTTGATTTCGAAGTTTGAGCTGATCTCTTCCGGTCACAAAGACTTCCTGGGTTGACTGGTCTCCCGCATGTGCAGACCATTCGCACATTTACCACTAATCGGTCCGGAACCGATATTGCCGGTTGCAATCGGATCTCAAGGTGTATTATTTTCTGTTTACTGATTTTTAGGCATGGTGTGTCCAAGTGACGTAGGTGGTTTTCCATTGTTATGCCGTTAACCAAATCCTTGGTTCTTCCACCAAAAGAGTCCCATTGCTTCATATCTGCTTTAGCAATCCAATTGGATGTTGCTCCTCTTTTTCAATATGAAAGTGAAAATTTGAATTTTACTTTCATTGAAATTGAGATCTTTTCATCTTTTCCTAAGATATTCCTAGAGCTATAGAATATACTATCAACTTAGCCAAATCTAATTCATTTGAAATTTAACCTATTTTTTCCATGGCCATATTTTTTTAATCGCCAATTCATAGTACAAGATCCCAATGCCGGATCACTATGTTCATAACATGTTAATAAAATCTCACATTTTTTCATGCTTTTCATTGATAAATAGGTTGACAGTCAAAAAGTGGTCGCAGATATGTTTAATTCAATTATTGTAATTAATTATTGAACAAAAATTTTATATGGTTTATTTATTTTTTAAATAAAATACGCTGTAAAAAATATATCTTTAATTTTATATAAAAAGCATGCATATACATCATGAGCAGCGTATTTTAATTAAACATTTTTCGGCCACTTTTTGACTGGCAACCTATTTATCAATGTATTCTAATATTAAATGTATGTAAAAATGTGACTTCGATTAATAACGTTATCAATGTAGTGGTCTTGCAGTGGAATCTTAGACCATCACGAATTTTTAGATGTTTCGTAGTTTCTCTGCATTTTATGTAATTTATCAGATTTTTTGGTAAATTCACTCACTTAAGTAACTAACAATTTATGTTAATTAAATGTCGTAACTATTTATTTTATACACTACTAATGCGAACATTTAGTTGTGATATTTTGCAATAGTTTTGTTTACTAGCATTTTGTTTTTGTGTTGACAATATGTGTCAACATTGCCAGTGGATTGTTAATGTAGTTCTTTTATTTAAGTATCTAATTTGTGTAAATTAACATAACTAATCAATTTTCGTTTGTCTGAAAATTTAGTTAGGACTCCTAAATGTATATAGTTGTTGTAGATTGCGTTTTTTTAACTTTTCTTATTCTTTAAAATAGTTTTAGGTGGAATTCTACGGGAATTAGAAATTTACTTTGAAACCTTATTTTTGTCATTCTGTTTTTCTAGATGTTTCATCTATCGAACTATTTACCCACATCCGTATTAACTTTTTTCTTCATGGATTATTGTAATACTTCAAAGTCCGTAATTCTCAGACATATCAAGTATCAGTCTCAATGCAATGAAACCAAATTCTAATTTTATGTATGCAAAATGCTTACATAGTGGACAAAATATTTTAACAAGTTTCTATAAGCATTTACATTGCAATTCGACCCAAGCTTTCTCTATTTGCCTTCCCCACTGTGTAAAAGGTCATAGTACAATAGAAACAGTTATATATTTATTGTTTTTGGTAGACATTGGTGTACCTTCGAGCCATATGATTGATTAGCGGTATCTTTAAAGAATGCATGAAAAAACAATTGAAGATTATCAGCATATGTTTATTTCAAGCATATTTACAAAATACATATATATTTTGTATTGTATATTTATATTTAGATATAAACACTAGGTGATAAAGTTTAAATAAATATTTTCATCTAAAGAGGAAGAATCTGATGAACTGTCGTCTTCCCCAAGTTAATAATAACTGGTTTCAAAGTAATAACTGTTTTTTGTATAAAACTGTCATAATTCCCACATTTTTGTTCTTCCTTAACAACATGTTTTATACCTTTATGCCACTTGTCTAGATTTATTTATTAAGTGCTCTATGATAAGGTCTTGTTACACTCGAATATATGGGAGACATTTAAAATATATTACTCAGAGTACAGATCAATGGAAGAAGTTGGGAGATGCATATATATCCAAAAATGGACGATAGAAATCTAAGAATATATGGAGTGACGATATTACAAGTAAAAGAAAACACCTTTAAAACAATAGTGAAAATCACCTCACTTTATGGCTCTGAAACGTTGGTGCAAATAAAGGAACCGAAAACCGAATCAATGTAATGGAAATGATGTTTTCGTGAAAATTAACTTCTTCTTACGATGCCTTATGCTTAAGGACGTTGGCCATTACATTTGCCCATTTAATCTTATTTTTAGCAGTCCTGAATAGTTCTATGGAGGTCATGTTCGTCCATTGCCGTAGGTTTTTAAGCCAAGAGTTGCGTCTTCTTCCTGGTCCTCTTTTGCAATTGACTTTCCCTTAGATTATATGTTGGAACAGTTCATACTTTTGATTTCTTATGATGTGACCAAAATATTGTGTTTTTCGTTCTTTTATTATAAATCTTATATATCCTTATTCATCCTCCGCAAGACTTCTGCATGTGTGATTAGTGTTAATGGACAGTTAACACTAATGGACAAAGTACGAAATGAACCAATTGGAGGACTAATAAATGTGAAGTAGACAAATAAAAAGAGCAATGGAAAAGGAGTCCTCACTGAAGAAGATATATATGACAAGAAGAATTGACGATTGGGATATGATAAGCGACAAAAAGAGAATATGCTGTCTAAACTCAAGTAAATAAGTAATAAGTAAATAACTAATCTGTGACCAAGTAATATATTTTAAGACTTCTTCTACCTTTACCTACATCTAGTGAAGCAGACTTGGTCCCTTTTATTCGGGATTTGTATTTATTTAACCAATTGTATATACGGTTAAGATTTACCTGAAATACTTGTATTGCAATAACTGAATAATCAGTAAATGTAACCATATATATCTGGAAATTTATGGTCGTTATCTCGGAAAATGTGGGTAGATCCCCTGTAAATAAATAATGATGTTATAAAACGCCATTATTATAAAAACAAAATTCGCAATAAACAATAAAGCGGTACTTTTACATATATAGATAACAAGACTATGTATGTAAGCAAAAATATCTAGCGAGAGTGCAAATGTAGGTCGCCTAAATTGCAATTTTTTATAGGGAATGTTATAAACAGGGAATTGTTTCCTATCATAATCATGATAGGGAACAATTTTGTATCACCAACTTTTATAGTAAAAAATAACATTCGATGATGAAATTATTTTGAAAAATAATTCGGTATTAGAGACTGGTAGGGAAGATGGAATTGATTGTGGTAGGGTTAGTATAAAATGCCTAAGAGAATGAAAGAAAAAGAAGTGAAAAAAAAATGAATATCTTCTTCTTCTTATGTAGACATGAGTCCGTCTGTTTTTCAATGCTTCTCCAGTAAGTAGTCGTTCCATCGTTTTCGTGGTCTTCCTATTGGGGAACCGTCTCTTGCTGTCTTTACTACTCTATTTGTTGTCATTCAGCTTACATGATCGTTCTATTCTACTCTTCTGTTTCTTACCCTGTTCTTAATGTTCTCCACCATGCATCTACGTCGTATATCTGTACTTTTAGCTCTGTCCTGTAATGTTTTACCATAAATTTTTCATCTCTGCCGCTTCTAACATCCTTTTTGTCCTCTCTGTGTCAGGTCGTGTTTCTGCCGACTTGATACAGAGTCACAAGACCTGACTGTTTATTAAATTAATTCCTCTTCAATTTTCCGAGTCCTATTTGTCTCCCTTTTTGAAGAGAGGTATTAGGATGCTTGATCTTCTTTCTTGGAGAATTCTGTTTTGTTTTATTATTTTTTGGATTAGTTTTAATAGTTGTTTGGTCAGATCTGGTCCATAGTACTTTATTAGTTCGTGGTTCATTGTCACATTTAGCAAATATGGATCGAAAGTAGTCTACCCATGTTTCTTTCTGAATGTGTTTCGTTTTTATTAGTTCGTTTAAACTCATTTCTTTGTCCTCTGACCATTCTCCATACTTATTTTTGTGTTCCGTAAAAGTCGTGTTCCATCTGTTTTGAGAAGCTCTGCCAGTGTTCCCTTTTTATATGTCTAACTAAAGTATTCGATTCATTTCTGATTCGTGTATAGTGGTTATATGTCTGTTGTGTTTGTTGTGGTCTGCATTGTAAAAAGGCTTTCTTTTTATCTTCACATTTTGTCTTGACTACCTCTCATTTTTTATATGTTATTGTTCGTTACTTTCCTCTCCCAAGTGATACTGTGTTATCGTTTTCTAATATTTCATTCCCAGCAATCTTCTCCAATGTTCTTTTTCTGTATAAGTATTTCGTGGATTCCGTATTTAGTCGTTCGACTTTGATTTTTGTTTGTGTTGACGCCGCTCTATTGGGTGTGAAGTATTTCAGGATGATTCTTATTTTACATACTAGATTATGGTCGCTACCTATATCTGCTGAGTTGAGGTATCTTACGTCAATTATTTTCGCTGGATGTATATCTCTGTTGATTATAACATAATCTATCATAGATCTTTGTCCACGGGTGTTATTAAATGTATATTTGTGTAGGTCTTTGTGATCAAAAAATGTTTTGTTTATTCTAAGTTCGTTATTCGTGCAGAACTTTATCATCAGTTTATTAAATTACTTACAAAAAAACCTCAAAACCAAACAGTTGTTGGGTTTAAATGGATTAAACCATACTTGAAATTATTTAATTATTTGGCAGTATGCCGATGGACTTAGATAACCTACAGGGAACATAAGCCATAAGTCCGTTCTCGAAGGAGTTTTAGAAATGTTAAATGCCAACTGCATGAGTGTTAATTGCCAACTGTAGGAATGTCACCTAATTTGTCACCTAATGCCAACTAATTTCATATGGAAGTGATAATAATGACATTATCAAATATTTTATTTTGGCACTTTTTTCCTTAAATAGTCAGTTTTTTAATCATTTATTTACTTTTTACTTGGGAGATCTTATATTATATATTATGCAATCCTATATTTATATTAAAGTGAAACGTAGGCTAAATATTTTTTTTTATTTTAGATGGAAAACGTAAAAATAAGAGGAATATTAGGTACATTACATTTTATTAGGTTCCCAACGAGTGGGATGAAAAATTTTCTTAGTTTGGCGAAATACAAAGGTATGGCGAAACTAGTAACCACAGTATCGGCCACCGGTGGAGGGGCGTACAAATTTGAAGAAGATTTCAGGCGGGTAAGTTTGTTTGTATAATAGAAAACATATCAAATCATAGTATGTAAAAAATATTTGAGAAAACTTTACATTTTCTTTTGTAAAGAGTTAAACTTTTCTTTCTATATTTATCAGTTAATAGTTCCTTAAACATATGTCGAGGTAAAATTGGGTAAAATGTAGAACATATTCCATGCCAGAGGCAGGCAAAAAGTTATTACAATTTTCTGCCCGCTACGAAAAAAAAATGATCTACTTTATTCGTCTATGAGGATAAAAGGTCACTTTAAAAATCTACAATTTTTTTCTAATCTTTGCGTACGCAGCCCCTTACTAAGTAAAAAGCGGGTTCTGTGGCTTCCATGGGGAGCCACCTTAACTTTCGATAGACGCAAAAATTGGAATCGTTCACTTTTAGAGACAACTAATGGATTGGCAACTGTGAACATTTTGAGTAATATTAAATAAACAGCGTACAGCGAATATGTTTCAGACATTATCTTTCAAATTATTTACTGTTCATGATCAAGACCGAGAACTGTGTCCTTGTGATAATTGGATAGAGATCCTAAAATTCGTAAATCGCTTACCATTGGCACGGTTCGCACCTGGTGAAACGCTGGTAAGCACGTCCTCGGGCAAAAACAAAAAATAAAATGCAAGTTGTGGCTTCCCAGATAGAAAAAAATGCGTTTAAAATAAGCCAAACAATCAATTTCGCAACAAATAAACGTAAAACACACGCTAACATTAGATTACAAACCCATGAGACATTTTTAAGGAGTCATTTGACCCAACATGAGTCACATATAAATCAATATTACAATATGTAATAATAACTTAGAAACTATGCCGTCAATTCTTATCGGTACTCAAAGCGTGGAGGTTTTAGATTTAGATTAGATTTCTCACCTCTGTTCCAACTGAAAGATATGAATGTCAAATTGTCGAAAATGGGGAAAAATTTTTCCGAAAATAAAAAATTTTCCCTGCTCATGGTACCAATATTTTTTGTACTTATTTTTGTATTACCTACCTAAGTATGTGACCAAAAGGTCCCCCCATTAAGTCGTATTGAATAGTTAAAACGTATTGAACATATCTAGTATGACCTCATCGATCGAAATATATTTTTAATAAGAGGATTTATATACGTACAGTCGAGCAAAATTTTTAGCAACTCGTATGCCGAGTTTCTAAAACTGGAAAGTCGCATCCAACTGCCGAGGATCTAATTTTATCCAACAGCCATGGGCATGGCTGTTGGTTAAACGTATAGTAGCAGGCTAAAAGATCTATAAATCCAGCTTCCTCTTATTATTAAATATTATTTATGCAGGATCGTCAATATGGTCGGTAATATTGGTTAACAAATACTCGCAAAAGTTAAAAAAAGATCCCACATTTTGCTTGCAGTTTGTAAATCTGCTGATATTATATCATGATATGAATGAGAAAGTCTATGGATTCTTCGAGGTTTGGACAAACTTTAGCTAAATCATTTCTCATGTCCTTAATTTTCCGTGCAATTTCCGAATGTATTCGCTGAGGACTATAGGGTTTTCTATTTAATTTACAATTACCGATTTTTTTTCTTTTTACAACTTTTTGTTATTAACGATTTAATAATTATTTATTTTTATTTTTGTAGGAAGTGAATTTAAAACTTGCCAAATTCGACGAATTTGACTCACTATTAGCAGGGTTACATTACATAGATAGGAACAATCCCTCAGAGTGTTATTACTGGGCGAACTCCACAGATGAAGAAAGGTGTAGTAAAGTGAATTACGATTTTTCAAGGCCTTATCCCTTCCTCATTGTAAATATAGGTTCTGGAGTTAGCGTTTTAGCAGTATATTCGGAAACCAACTATAAACGTATCTCAGGTACTAGGTAGGTATCATTATTTTTATATTTTATTGATTTGGAAACTAAATTTGAGAAATCCCAAAAACTAAATGATATAACTTGTCTTTAGCTGCCTACATGTAAAGTAGTAGCGTTCATCTCTTTATATATTTCTTCTTCTTTCAGTACCCTGTCTGTTTAATCACAAATTAATCCCTTAATTTGTAATCTCACATTATTCTTAACTTTTTAAACTTTTATAGTTCACCGTGTATAATTGAAACATTGTGAAAACATATTGTGTAATATTTTAATAATTAGTCCATTTACCTGTAACTTAATAAATTGCCGAATAATATATTTTCCAATTAAACTTCCTAAGTGTTGCAATTACGGCCTAGATTAAATTGTATTGTAAGCTCGTAGTTCAGAGTTTGTTAGTATAATAGAAGCATTAAACCTCTGTGCTGGGTATACATTATTTGTGAAATTATAAATTGAGGATTTGAGCTCATTTGAGCGCAGTCTATTGTAGAAAGCTACCTAACCAACATCTATAGTGTAATTATTAGTAGCTGTCAATAAAACTGTTATTTTACTCTACAACTTCAACGTTTTATTGTATTTATCATCGTCGATCGAGAAAAAGCGGACAAAGAGACATTACAAAACGATTTGATCCTTATAACTACTTCAAATCTGTCCACTGTACGATTATCGAACGTTGACGGTAATATTGGCAATAATAACTTTGTTTGCGTCCACACAATGTATTCATAATTTTCCTCGGTATAGGTACATCTCAAAAGGCCTCGAATTTTTTCATTAGTATCTTTAATTTATAGAAAGCGGCTCGGGTTTTTTTAATGCCTATCCTTATTTCTCTGCTGCTATCCCAATTATCGCTAACGTTAGCTCCCAAATAGATGATATTTTTGACTCTTTCTAACTTCATTCGATATGCTCTGATAATGATTGGTTGTAGCTCCGTTTCGCTGACAACCATAAGTTTTGTCTTTGAAGTATTAAGTTTAATCCATTTTTCATCACCTGTTTATAAGTCGTTGCAACTCTTTTTAATCAATTTTTGCAATCAGTACTGTGTCGTCTGCAAATCTGATGAGATTGAATACGGAGATCTTGGTCATCCACTCTCACCTGTTTCATGACACCTATCAGTTTGTTGTGGATGACCCGGTCAAAGGCCTTTTTGAAGTCGATGAAACACATATATAGCGGTTGGTCTATATTTCTACATCTTTTAACCATGACCTGCAAACTGGATAAGGCGTCTCTGGTTCCAAAGTTATTTCTGAAACTACAGTGTGTTTCGTTTAGTTTTGTCTTCTATTTTGTTGTAAATTCTGGAGTACAGTATGTTTAAGAACATTTTCAATACATCGTCAGACTGATGGTGTGATCATCGCTACATTGTTTAGCGTTTTTTTTTTTTCGATATCATTACAAATATTGACAGCAGCCAGTCTGTTGGTATGTATTTTTTAATGGAGAGGTTTAGAAGAGAATATTTACCTTTATCGTCGAGTAGTTTAATTATTTCGGGAATTTCATCTGATACGATGGCTTTCCTATTCTTTACAAGTTTTATAGCTCTTTTCATTTATGTTGTCTCTTCGTCAAACAGCACCTCTCTACTTTGTCTTGTTCATTCAGTATATTTCCCTGTTTGTCAAATAGACTATTTGCAGTTGACCTATGTAGTCCAGTTAGTTCTTGCACCTTTTGTACATATTAAATGTGTCATTCTTTTTCTGCAGTTCTTTTATTTTCAGACATTTGCTGCTGTAGCATTCTTCTTTTTTTTTCCTCCTCTTTACCTTTTGATTTCTTTATTCATTTCGTTGTAGTCTTTAGTGTTTTTATTTGTCTGTTTCCGTCTGTTTTCCATAAATAAAATACTATATAAATCCTATCACAGATTGTAGACCAAGAGCTGGTAAACGTAATCACTCAATTTCGGCACTGTATATATACAACGTTTGTATGGATTTCATACATTTTTCTAATTACTACTATTATATTCTTAACTCACAGTATAGGAGGAGGTACATTCTTAGGACTTTGTTGTCTTTTAACTGGCTGTAATACATTCGAAGAAGCAATAGGTTTAGCTGCTGAAGGTGACAATCGAAACGTAGACAAACTCGTTAGGGATATATACGGCGGTGACTACGCAAGATTCGGACTTCCAGGAGATTTAGTAGCTAGTAGGTAAGTAGATAATGTGTACGATAGTTCTAGTTATTTTCTTTTGTTATGTTGCACTATCTCCTCTATATAATTTTCTTTTAACATTGTCACAATAAATCTGCAGTAACACGATTAAGATCTGAAATTGGAAATTTTCGTAGTATATGTACCAATATAGCCGCTGCTCCCTTCTTCATATATCTGACATTCTATCACAAATCATGTCTATTTATAATTTTATCTTATTTAGAGTAGAGGCTTTTATGTTGGTGGTTTTTATTCAAAAACCTGGTCAGCTGGTATTTACATTCTAAGGAAGAATGAACTAGATAACTTTCACGTGAGCATACTGACCACGATTTTCCAAGCAGAGATATTCGTCATTCTGGCACTGATCTCTACGCTTAAAATGGTGATGATGCCAAGGAGTTCTGTACCTGCCAGACAGCCTACACCGCACTGGAGGGACGTTCAACTTCTGCATGGTTCAAAACTAAATTTAAAGATTTTACGAATAGTAAAACGACTAGCTCCACTGAATGCTGGTGATTCCCGTGTCCTGGTTAACCGACGACGGGATGCCAAACTGCCGTTAATATGATCGAAACCATCGTCCGGATTTTTAAAGCGCTTCTTCAAACAGCTCTGAAAGAGTATAAACAGGTCCAGTTGGTGTAGAAGTTGAGAAATACGAAAGGATGTAGGCAGGCCAAAAAGTTAGAGCGAGACCAAATACGAATACGCGAATATAGCGCACACGTCTCATTCATCAATCCATCACGTTTGTCTAGCAAAACTGTTAAGCTTGGTGGAAGATAC
>OU898276.1:77673275-77736368 GCA_918026665.1 Diabrotica balteata
TTCGATCGTCAATATTATTTCACGCTTCCTCATTTCCTCATCTTAAATAATGTAAATTGTATGTACTTACAAATGAAATGAGAGATCGGGATGTAAATATTTCGTTTATTTTATTTCACTTTTCACAAATATCACTCAAAATACAGCCAAAATATCGAAAAATAACTTTTTTCTCATTTACTGTAAAAAGTAAACAAACATGGAACAGCATTTGAAGTTTGACGTAGATCCATAAGATAGAGAAATGTAAACAACCGTTGCCATTTATAAATAGTTTTCAGTGCTTCTACATATAAAATAATTGATTGATATCTATTATACGCTATTATTAAATGATAATGCACACTATGTGCACACTTGATATTTTGATTACAATTAAATATATTAATATAACCAATAAATTATTATTTTGGTTTGATAGCACCCGTAGAGTATAAAATACGGAGTAATATTTTCAGCGACTCGCGAATAAGAAATTTTTAAACAAAACGTGACAACAGTTGAAGGTGCTCAGATGTGACCTATTCAAATAATTTCGACTTCACAATTTTTATGTAAATAACTGAGTCCATCTGTGTTTATACGTCCATGGTTGCGACCTATAAGTGTAAGGCAGGGTTTTCAACATTGGTTTTTCTCAAAAATAAATATAGGAACCGTCTGGAAGTTGAAACGGACCTGGAGATAAAATTAATATATTTTCCTCCAACCGTGAAGTTTTTCGTTAAACAAAGACAACTCCATACTTCATACATTAAAAAAGTATTTGATTTTTTTTGTTTGAGCTAATGATTCTGTATTAAAATACATAAAACTATAATACATATTTAAATATGTTTTCTTGTACACACACACACACACACACACACACACACACACACACACACACACACACCTGGATATAAAAAAAAATAGTGGGTCACGAAGGATAAGCACAAAAAAAACGGGGCCATAGAAAAATAAGTTTGAGAAACGCTGGCTTAGAAGATTTTCAAATATGGACGTATAGACGGTTGTTGAAGCTTTCTTGAGCTAAATACAGAAACCACATGAGCTGATATTTACCATCCAGAAAGAAAGTTAAAATATTTTAGTCATCTAATAAGAAGAGAGGAGTAGGATATGCCTATACAAAATATATTTCTGATAAAGTTTCTAATTACTTTTGTTGCAACCTATAAGTGTAAGGCAGGGTTTTCAACAATGGTTTTTCTCAAAAATAAATATAGGAACCGTCTGGAAGTTGAAACGGACCTGAGGATAAAATTAATATATTTTCCTCCAACCGTGAAGTTTTTCGTTAACCAAAAACAACTCCATACTTCATACATTAAAAAAGTATTGATTTTTTTTTGTTTGAGCTAATGATTCTGTATTAAAATACATAAAACTATAATAAATATTTAAATATGTTTTCTTGTACACACACACACATACACACACACACACACACACACACACACACACACACACACACACACACACACTCACACACACACACACACACACACACACACACACACCTGGATATGAAAAAAAAATAGTGGGTCACGAAGGATAAGCACAAAAAAAAACCGGGCCATAGAAAAATAAGTTTGAGAAACGCTGGGTTAGAAGATTTTGAAATATGGACGTATAGACGGTTGTTGAGCTTTCTTGAGCTAAATACAGAAACCACATGAGCTGATATTTACCATCCAGAAAGAAAGTTAAAATATTTTAGTCATCTAATAAGAAGAGAGGAGTAGGATATGCCCTACTTCAGCTACAATCGTGTAAGATAAAATACGTGTAGGGTAAATAAAATAGGAAAGAGATCGAGAGGAAGACGAAGAATCTCATAGTTAAGGAACCTCCGTACATGGTTTACACAATGGGATGACACCATCAGAAGCAGTAGTAGAGCATAACATAGTATAATTAACAGTATACTTAAACTTTAACAAGTCAGTATTTGTTATACTTGCAATATTTTAACTCACTAGAAACTTACTTTGTTAAAGGTTTGCAAATACCAAGATGATCTTGAGGAATCTCGAAATATTCTCCTACACCTGGATGACCTGAATCCGGTTTTACTAACAAAAAATTGAATTTCATTGCAGTTACAACTGTTGCTTTGGTCTCCACGAAGGTTACTATTTTCATAGGTACTGCTTTTACAATGTCTAAGAATTTCTCATGAATCTTCTTCAGTTGTGGTGAATCTAAAAATGTTAACAAGTCTTTTACTTTTTCGTAACACTCTTTGACACAGGTATCTAACAACTGCTTTTGAGAAATTTGGTACTAACAGTAGAGAATAAACAAAATATCGCAAAAGATTAAACGTCATTTTTTACTTATAAACAATATACACTCAACGGCACGAAAAATGGAAAAATAAAAACTTAAAATTATTTTCACAAATTCATTTGACATAATTGAAACATTGAAATATTTTCTGTAACATATTTAGTTTTGCAGATAAACACATTTTTTTTGGTTCCACACATTTTGGAATTTGTACCTTTTTCAACTCACCGATTCAATTATACAACGTGTATCACAATTAATCTGTGTAAAATATATTTTGTTACGATTTTGAGAAAAAGTAATTGTAAAAATAAGCATAATTCAAGAAAATTTATTTTTCTTGAATATTGCAATTCCTATTTAACTGGGAATAAGCCACAATTAAAGAAAAAAAAAAATCGTTCTCAAAATACAAACAGTAAACTTGTTCAATTACAACACGAACACGAGGATATATTGCGACTTTTATAAATTTGAATTCATGAATTTAGTTTTTGAACTAGTAAAATCGCTTCGCTTCTAAACCCTTTTTTGGCGTATGCTAGACGGATCATTTTTTAAAGGAATAGTTTTAATTTTTTATCTAAACTTGAACTTTTAACCTTTCAAATGGTTCTTTTTAAATTGCTTATTATTTATAAACAAAGCCCCGGTGAATTTTTGAAAAAAGAGTAATTCGGATTTTAAGGTTCGTAGGACGTTATGTTCTTTTTTTTCTTCGAATTCGTGTAAAGATGCCAACATAACGAATATAAAAAAAACTTCCTACATGATATTGCATCTGAGTTATTTTAATTGGTTATATAAGCTTAAGACCACACAACATCGGAAGATATACAAATCCGACGAGGAGTGAGACAGGGTTGCATCTTATCACCGCTACTGTTTTTGTATTCGGAGTCTATATTCAGAGAAGCATTAGACGAGGTCCAAGGCGGAATTAAGATTAACGGAATCAGCGTAGACAACATCAGATATGCTGATGATACCGTCTTAATAGCAAGCAAAATGTAAAAAATGATTTTTTACTTTTTTACATTTTTACTTATGTAGAGTCATACGCCGCCATGTTACCTATCCAACGGTAACTTAAACATCACAAATTCTAACTATTAATAATGTAAAACAACTACAAATTTAAAACATTTAAAGGGTTTTGACCCATATATTTTGGTGGCTACTAGCATGTACAACCGTTTGCACTAATGATGGATTTATCAATCCGAAAACGTTTTGCAATGTGTTTGTGATAGCCCGTTTGGGCATTTATTATATACCTTTTATAAAGGATTTTAAACAATTTTTTGTGATATATGGTATACAGCCAGCTACAGGAACTTAGTTTTCTAGTGGAATTTTAGATATTTTTAAACTGTATGAGTGAGCACAATAACTTCGTTGGTTCAAGTTAAAAAAAGACCCTACAGGTAAGTAGTCAATGGAAAATGGAGCTCCTTTCCAGTAATGAAAATGTCCCTAACAATGAGGAAGGTGATGATCAGTCCAATATGGAGAATGCTACCCCTGAATGCACAGAGTGCATCGAAACAGCGAAGCAAATAAGTACGGAATTGCCCTTTTTTTAATAAACAATATTTATTTGTTTTGTTGTAAGCTATTGGCCAATTTACTAAGTAGGTACCTGACAAGCTGATTTCTTCTTAATATTTGTCATTTTTTTCTTGTTTTAGGTAGCAGTTCTAAATTGGTACGCAACTCTTCTGGAAATTCGTTTAACTCCCAATCTTCTATTGTTGATGATTCTGATGCGGACCCTCATTATGTAAATGCTGATGGTGATAATGATGTATTGTCTAGATTTACAGAGGTCTCTGATGAAAATGTGGAGACTAAAGAACTAGAAGAAGTGAAGATTAATAAACCTAAATGTAGGAGAAATATAGTCGGACAATTTTCAATTAAAGGTGACTAATCTACAAATTGAACTATAGAGGAAGATCTGTAGAGGAGTTAGACAGGGATGTGTTTTATCGGCACTTTTGTTTAACTTATATTCTGAAAAAATTTTCCACAACACGCTCAATAAATCGAAGTAGGAGTCACCGTTAACGGAAAATTAATTAACAACTTACGATATGCAGACGACACTGTGATCATAGCAACGAGTCTACAGGATCTACAACATCTTATCCAAAGCTTGAGTATGAATAGTGCTGAGATGGGAATTAAAGACTACAGGGGAAAAACGCTGTAAGTCAATTTTTTAAATTTTTGGAAAACGCGATTTTTAGATTCAAAACTTCATAATTCATAAATAAACATGCTAAACCACTATTGTATTGAGTATTTGACAACTCATATATACAGAGTATGATATTATAAAATTGAAATTGTCATGTACAGTAGGTAACGAGAGAAATTAAAAAAAAAACAACCAAAGGTCTGGAGGAAAAAGGCAAAAAACGCTGTAATTGACAAAATAATATAATATGAATTCAACGAAAGAAAAAAATAAGCAGAACTAGACTTGTTTAACTTAACTAAAGCTAAAAACATTAATATTATCTGTTAAATGAATCAATAACATTGTAAAATTCTTAAGATAAAAAATAAGTCATGTTTTTTTTAGCTGATCAAAAGTACATTCTTCCTTTTTCTGAACAAATTTTTTTTAAAACTGGAGATCTTTGTATTTTGCCATTGGAATGGGCAGTGACTCAGTATAGGATCGAGAAGGAAAAACGAATTCTTTTCCAGTATACGGTGGTTCCCTACCAGTCACTTTTTTGTTAATGACAGCCGAAACCATTGTTCCATTGTAGGTGTCTCTGAAATAAATTAGTCTGGGATGTTGCTTTGAAATGCTTAATTCTCTTATTGGTCTAGTTTTAAAAGGTGCTTTTGTAACATACATAGGTGCAAGAAAAGTGTCCCAGCTACGCACCAAGTAGTTATCAACCACTTCTACTTTATAAGGCACAGGTTTTTGACGAGCCAATCGTAACACTGCTTCCCAATCTTCTGGGGTTTCTGCTGCACTTTTTTGATTAACGATACCAAAATCTTTATCCGTCTCCATGTAAGAGTGACCTCTTATAGGAAAGGTCACAGAAATAGAGTCAAATCTGTTTATTTTATGGACTAAATAATGTAGAAACCGAATACCGTCCAATTTTATTTTGGTCTCCACACGAATCACAGAAAATCACTAAGTTACGAACTTCAGGAGGAAGCTGGATTGTCACATAGTCATACAGAAATGAGCAAACTTCATTGGCACCCTTTCGAGCTACTGTCTCAGGGTACGAGTACATAACAACATCATTATCACTAAGTCGATGGACATTAAAGGAGTAGAAAGACAACTGCCTTTTATAATACACGTCGTTACTCGTAATATTAGGCATTGGAAGGTTTTTATTATAGTCCATGGCTATGACTTCATATTCTCTTGAGATCCTTGCTCGTAGTTTAGCTTTTGTTTTTCGTTTGTAAAATGTCTGTGCTTTCAGCAAGTGAAGTTTCTGCTCTGTTTTAGTTTATTAATTAATTTTTCATCTTTACATTCCCTTATTTTTATTTTGGAAGCATCACAAATGCTGCAAGTGTCGGTTCTGGGATACCCAAAGGAGATATTAAAGCGTGTGTTGAATGTTTTTCTATATACTTCATAGCACACTGCTCTATTGGGATGTTTCTCAAGGAACATTTTGTACATCTTTTTAATGTTAAGTTCCTCTGGAAGGTACTTCCTGCTAGATTTTTTTAGGCTGTAGTGACTCATGCGTCCTTTGAATGATTTTATGTGATTTAAAATTAACTGCATAGTTTCTTCAGACAATTTATTGGGTCTTGAGCCATGTTTACCTCTATTGTCCTTGGCGGTTGTACCATGTTTTAGGGCTTTTTGTACAGTTTGTAATCTTCTCGTGGATATGCCATGAAGAGCAACAAAAGTTTTTGACAAACCTGAACGTCTTTTGCAGGTGATGTATGCCCCTCATCATTAGTTACCGCAAGGCGAATTCTGTAATAAAAAGAGCCATCTCTTACGTTGCAATTCTCTTCATCTTTTCTTGGCCTTCTTTGAGTTACAGGAAGTATGGATATTAGACCACCCAAATACATACTTTGCTCGTCCCAATTCAGCATAGAATTAAAATTACGAATAATTGTATTTCTTTGTTCAACCGTTATATTTTCAAAACACTGATAACGTTTGCAACGGCAGTCCTCGCCTGTTTTCGTGAGTTTGCACTTTTAGCGCTTTAGCTACATCACGTATTCGCCCAAAACTTTTTCGTTTTCTTGTAGTTTTTGACTGTAAAGCCTCTTCAATTTCGCTGTCCTCACTTTCCATATTAATAAACAATAGTTCAAACTTACCAAACGTTAAAAAACAAACTGTGATTATGATAATATTGATACTTAAATAAACAACTTGTATGAATGCTGAACACTGACTGTGATTTTCCGTTGTAAATTGTCCCTACGGACAGGCGCATTGAGCACCTAAATCTGACTTATAGCATTGTTGCCTAGTTTAACCTTGACTTGCAGCGCTCTTCCATTGTACAGCATTATTTTATTCGTTTGTAACGTTTGACTTATTGCACTTTTATTTTGTTTGATATTTGTGGATTGTACTACGTGTATCCAAGTATCGAAAAATGTATTCCTCAAGAAATCGATAAAAATTGACTTACAGCGTTTTCCCCCTGTAGTCTTCAATTACTATAAACGCTAAACAAAACGAAGTACATGCTAATTACAAAAAGACCACAAAATATACATTACCTATTGACAATCAATGGTAAAGTGATAGATCAAGTAGAAAAATATCAGTACTTGGGAACTTTGATCAATTGAGAGATCAAATGAGATTGTCAGATCAGCATTTATAGGAATAAAGCCACTTCTAATGTCCAAAAATCAAAATTTGGAGATCAGACTACGTACTTATCTATTTTCAATATTATTATAAGGAGCTGAGACCTGGACATTAAAAAAATGCAATTTAAAAAAATCGAGGCTTTCGAACTCTGGTTATACCGCAGAGAATTAAAAATATCATGGACTGACAGAATTACAAATAAAGAAGTACTAGAAAGGGTTGGTAAAGAAACAGAACTAATCACCACTATACAAACCAGAAAACTGGATTACCTAGGCCACGTGATGAGGGGTCCAAAATATGAAATTTTGACACTCCTAATACAGGAAAAGATTCAAGGAAGAGGATCTGTTGGCCGAAGATTGATTTGTTTAGAGCAGCAAGTTCTAAAATAAAAATTGCCATTATGATTGCCAACCTCCGTAGGGAGACGGCACTCTAAGAAGAAGACATTCTTGCACTATCGTCTCTTTTTGTAATGTGGCCAATATTGTCGAATCTGGTTTCATCTGGTAAAGTAAATTTAGATTGACGTACATGTACTAACACTGATGTAGCGATTCTTCACTATTATAAATTATAAATAAATTAAAATTATAAAGATATTTATGTCTTAATAATTACTTTAACTATTTTGAGCTAGCATAAATATTTATGATCTTGTGAAACATTGTGTTTTAGATGCAGAAATCTACTGATCTCATTCCCAGCAGGTACGAGTTATCAAATAGTAGTAAGTTGGGAATAAAATACAAATATAAAATCAACGTTTTTACATTTCGACTTACACATCGTATCTTCTTTTCAGTGTGCCGTAGTTATTTAAAGAAATTTCCTATATTTAGTAAATAAATATATTTAGTTCCGTAAATCTTGAATGACGTGCAATCATTTTTATATGAAAAATTCTATACCGGACTAATGAGTTGTAGGTTAACATATTTGCAAAAACTTACTTTCCCTCAATTCTTGTACTTCCACCGATGGCCACAGTAACAGCGCAGTAGCTTGACTTAAATTCGCTAAAGTGGATCCATTATGTGGCGTGCTATAAAAAATCACAGCTTTTGTATTCAAACAAATATTTCTTATTGCAGGAACTTTGCTTTCAAAACCTAAAAACCAGTGTTAAGAAAAAGGTAAAAATGTATTATGGTAAAGAGTTGTTTGACCAAATTAATAGTTATTGTGAAACTTAAATCAGTTTTCAAAAAAGATTTTGTTTTTAAAGTGTGTGTAAGCTTTTAACCTTTTCCAGCACAAATTATTATTTTTTCAATAAATTTTATTTAAAAAAATGTATGTTATAGAAAACGATACAAGAAAAACTAATTGTTGATAACTTTTGTAAAAATTTAGCATCCTATAATCTTCAAACTAAAAAAAAATTGGTCCCATTTGGAATCATCTGTCGTTGGTGGTACCAGAATTATCTATTTATAACACTTGATATATTGGTCTGGTAAAAAATTGACTATAATAGGAAATACGTTTATTATTGCACTTATACTATTAACAATTTAATTTTGTAAATGAAAACTATAAAAACAATTTTTATTATTGTTTAAACATAAAAAACATTGCACTTAGAACACTTTATTCTAGAGTAAGAATAATACATAATTTGCACCTTATGCGATTTTGATCATGTAGTGGCCAGTCTCCTACGCCATCAAATCGAACAGCTTGCACTGGTGCAGGATGCATTACTTTTTTCTTATTTGGTGTATTCTCTTGAGAAGGATGTCCTTGTTTTCTCGTGTCGAATTTTGTGTCTCGTGTCCAGCTTTCAGCAACGCATGTCCAACTTGAGATTTGAATTGGAGAAGTACAGCAACCAGGAGTTGACAATACATGTATCAATATTATTCTCAAATAGAATCTTTTTGATTTGATTTTGATTCTATATAGTTCTACAAGCATGTCATGCAAATCCACACCCCCATCGAAATATTATATTCTTTGAAAATTGCTGTCCGTTGGATTTCTACATAGGTTTTGCTCTTGTTGCACCATCTGTTCACTTTATCAAGAAGATATTTTTCTGCATAGTTCGATGCTAATATGACGGACTTATTGTCATACCATTTGAGAGCAGTAATATTTTGTTTGCTGTCTATTTTGACGTCAGAGGATCCACGACCTTTTGCTATTTCTTTGTCTTCTGAAAAAACCTGCCAACCGATAATTTCTTATAGTCCCTGCAGCAAGGAAGCCCCGTTCTTTCAGACGAATAAGTAGATTATAAGATGTGAACCAATTATCTGTGAAAATCTTGAAATTCATGTGGTTTGGCAGATGTCTGACCAACTTCAGTACTATTTCCCCACTAATTACAAGACCTGATTCATCTTGGACTGTTCCTTTGCTTACATATATCTGAAAATCGTATAGTATGCCGCTGCGTCCTAATCTTGCAAAAACTTTTATGCCCCATTTATGAGGTTTATTTTTTATATATTGCTTTAGATTACTATATCCTTTGAATGGTATAATAAACTCATCGATGCTGTTGAATTCCTCAGGTTCTATCTTATTCATATTTTGCCGAACTTTTTTAATGAAAGGTTTTACTTTATATAATTTGTCATTGTTGCTAGAAGAGACTTTCAAATTATCGTTGACGTGAAAATATGCTCGCAGTTAGGAACACGAACAATTCCAGTCAATACATCTATGCCTAAGAACTGTTCTATCTATGCTGCATTTGTATCAGTAATTTACTGTCTTTTTGCACAGAATACAAGTTTGTTTGCTCAGTAAAATTTTGAATAATATTATTGTCACAAAATATTTTAAAATATTGGAAAGGCGTATAAATATTTTTATCAACCGAAATATCACCACTGTATTCGCTGTTTACATTAATTAAATTGTTGTCTGTCCAAGTTGGTTTTTCTATGCTTTTTTTGGCATGACTTGCCTGTGGCTCTTCTGTAATTTCTTTAACAGTTGTTTCTATCATATTTTGTGTAACTTGGGTGTTCAAGCAACAATATTTTCCAATAATTCTTCTATTTGAGTTTTTTCAATTATTTCTTCTTCCAAAGTCTCTTCCACATTATCAACATTAAATTCGATATCAGAGTCGACAAGAAGACCCACTACCTCTTCCTGGGACAGATTTTGCAATTCCCGAAAAGAAAGTTTGGTTTTTGGTAGTTTTGAACACACGATCCATCTGAAACAAAAAAGTATATTGTACTTTTGTATTTTATTGACAGAAACAAAATTCACACGACTTCCCAATGATGCCATTTGGAGACTGCCACAATGGCCCAATGATTCCATTTGGATTCATTGATATTTATAATGTTTACATAAAAAAATCTTGTAAATATGAGCAAACTATTATGCAAATTATCAAATAAAAACAATGTAAGAAGCAAAATCAATTTTTTCGTGCAATTACTGGTTCAATTACTCACCTTAGAATGATTTGAAATTTACAGTGAATTGATGATCGCTGTTTCACTACGAAGTTTTACATTGAAATGTGACTAACGCTTACTGATAGAATTGTCAAATATATTAATGCATCGTCATCTAGTAGGAAGGTTAGGCAACGCAATACCGTTCGCCAAATCGACATAAGTAGTTTCCTTTGCCGCTAAAGCAGAAAACATTGCTATGATCCCAAATGGGATCATCTGATTGGAAACGGTTAAAGACTAGTCAAACAGTTTATTGTTCGTATCTCCGGTAATTAAATTTTGTTGTTCCTCCTCCTCGCACAACAAACTAACAATAATAATTTTTAGATTAATCGTCCATGAAATATGTAAATCTATTGAATGAGCTCACGTGATTTTGCCAATAAATGCGCGATACGGCTTTTAATTCTGAGCTGCAGCGGTGCGTTCTGTTGCCGATCGATTCGGTCAAACGTGAGCTTACCTCAAGTCATCGTTGGTAAAACACCGATCTATCTACGGTAACGGGTTACTGGCCCATTGTCCAACCCCCAACCAGGAGGACAGAATTTTCTGTCAGGGTTAATTCTCTTAGGTAATATTTGCTATTTAGGGAAACTTGTTAAATAAAGAGTAAAAATAAAATAATGAAAAATTAATTCTATCATTTAAATATACTTACTTTTCCATAACATATTTTTAACAATAAGACCACCCATCGAATGAGTAACCCATACTATAGGCTTTTTTCCAACACCTGTTTCTAAAAGTTTCTGAGTTAAATCAAAACTACGTTCATCTAGAGTAAATTTAGCTTTGGAAGAAGGACAAATGGGAGTCCACATGGAAAGACTGGTATCGTAATTAACACCTAAAAATTGAATTTCGTTATCTTCAGTATCATTCCAACTACCTATAGCTATAAGGTCACTTTAATTAAAGAGTTCAAGCGTTTAAAAGGTTGTTACAATAAAAGTTCATGGGTATTTTACCAAATTAGTCCAGGGAAAGGAGTTCTCAAGACATCGCAATACCAGGTATTTGACGAGTTTTTCTGAAGACGGTTAAAATTTGCTTATTTTTTTATACTTACATGTTTAATCCCGGATATTTACTAGATTAATGTGTCTTCAATGCTATAGTTCTTCTTCTTTCTTCTTAGAGTGCCGTCTCCCTACGGAGGTTGGCAATCAGAATGGCTATTTTTATTTTTGAACTTGCAGCACTAAACAAATCAATCGATCTGCATTGATACCAATCACGTAGATTCTTCGACCAGCCTTCGGCCAACAGATCTTCTTCCTTGCATCTTTCCCTGTATTACGAGTCTCCAAAATTTCATATTTTAGTCAACTCATCACGTGGCCTAGGTATTCCAGTTTTCTGGTTTGTAAAGTGGTGATTAGTTCTGTTTCTTTACCAACCCTCTCCAGTACCTCTTTATTTGTAATTCTATCTCCATGATAGTTTTAATACTCTGCAGTATAACCAGAGTTCGAAAGCCTCGATTCTTTTTAACTTGCATTTTTTTAATGCCCAAGTCTCAGCTCCATATAATAATATTGAAAATATATAGCAGCAAATGGTACATAATCTGATCTCCAAATTTAGATTTTTGCACGTTAGGAGTGGCTTCATTCGTATAAGTTAGGATTGGTTTCATCACATTTGTATGGCCATCACATTTGTATGGCGTAGGAATTCTCGTTGATTACAAAATTAATAGAACAGTAATAAGCTTTACTCCAATATCAGACAGAGTCGCGATTCTGAAACTTAATTCAAAGACTGTTCCAATAAACATAGTACAGGTGTATGCTCCAACAGCCGACAAAGATGAGGAGGAAATTGAAATATTCTATAATCAACTCAATGCCGCTCTAAAATTGACAAAAAAATGTGAGATAACAATCATCCTAGGGGATTTTAACGCCAAAATTGGTAAAGGAGCAGTGGCACCATGGATTGGTGAGTTTGGATTGGCGTTAGAAATGAACGTGGAGATAGACTCTTAGAATTTTGCCAAAATGAAGATCTGGTTATAGTAAATACCTTATTTGATCTACCTAAACGTAGACTATACACGTGGAAATCACCAGCAGACCGAGAATCACGCATCGTCAGAAACCAAATAGACTTTGTCTTGATCAGAAATAGGTTTAAAAATTCAATAAAATCAGCAAAAACTTATCCAGGTGCCGATATATACTCGGATCACGTCCCTATTATTGTCGAAATGGAAGCAAAATTAAAAAAGTTAAAAAACAAAAAGATTAGAAAAGAATTCGATGTGACAAGATTAAAAGATACTCAGATAGAACAAAGAGTTAGACAGAAAATCAATGATAATCTTAAACCCATCAAGTCAAAAAACACCAACTCTAAAGACGTAAATGAAAATTGGAGAGAGGTTCAACAAGCTTTAAAAGAAGCGGGAGAAGAAATACGTGGACCAATACCAAAGAAAAGACATATGTGGATGACAGACGAAATACTAACTCTCATGAATGAAAGAAGAAAATATAAAAACATAAACACTAGCAAATACAAATCCTTAAACAGCAGGATCAGAAAAGACATAATAACAGCAAAAGAAAGATGGCTAACTGAACAGTGTCACGAAATAGAAGAATATGAAAAGAAATATGATAGTTTCAATATTCATCGGAAAGTGAAGGAAATGACGTCGGGAAAACAAAATAATATACATGTTATAAAAGACTCGAATGGTAACATTCTCACAGATACAAAACAACAACTAAACAGATGGACAGAATACATAAAAGAACTATTCGGGGATGACAGACAACAAATCATAGATGAGGACTCTGGTGAATCGGGACCAAAAATTTTAAAACAGGAAGTTCAATACGCATTAAAACAGACAAAAGGGAAAAAGGCCACAGGTCCGGATGAAATCCCGATTGAGTTTCTTAAACTGATCGATGATGAAATGATAGACATTCTAGTAGAACTTTATGATCATATTTATCAAACAGGTATTTTACCAAAGGAGTGGTTAGTATCCACATTCGTAATTATTCCCAAAAAGCAAAATGCAAAAGAATGCTCAGAACACCGTACAATTGCATTAATGAGCCATGTTTTGAAAGTATTTCTACGAATAGTCCACAACAGAATTTACAGAAAGCTGGATGATGAAATTAGTGATAGTCAGTTAGGCTTTAGAAACGGCACGGGAACCAGGGAAGCATTGTTCGGTATAAATGTGCTCATGCAAAGAAATCTGGATATGAACCAAGACATGTATACATGTTTTATTGATTTTGAAAAAGCATTTGACAAGGTACAGCACAATAAACTAATTAATATTTTAAAAATGAAAAACATCGATAGCCGCGACATCAGAGTAATCTCGAACCTCTACTGGAACCAGAAAGTCAAAATAAGAATTGAAAATCAAATGTCGGAAGAAATAGAAATTCTTCGGGGTGTGAGACAGGGCTGTGTATTGTCACCACTGCTGTTTAATATATATAGCGAAGCCATTTTCCAAGAAGCTTTAGGAGAGTGTAACGATGGAATGATAATAAATGGTGAAATTATTAATAATATAAGATATGCCGATGATACTGTCATATTCACTTCAACTCTGCAAAGTCTAACAAACATACTGGAACGGCTGAATGAAAAGTGTACCATATATGGTATTAAAATGAACTTAAAGAAAACAAAATTCATGGTCATTACAAAACATCCAAAAGACAACGAGACACTCCATATTAATAATATCCAGATAGAAAGGGTAGATAAATACAAATATCTAGGAACATTGGTTAGTCAAAACGCAGAACAAACGCAAGAGATTAAAAGCCGTATAGAAATAGCAAGGGCAAAATTTGTAAAAATGAAACATCTATTGTGTAGTAGAGACCTAAGAATGGATCTAAGGATAAGGTTATTGCGCTGCTACATTTTTACAACTTTGCTCTACGGATCTGAGGCATGGACATTGAAACAACTGGAGATTAAGAAATTGGAAGCTTTTGAGCGTTGGTGTTATCGAAGGATGCTACGAATAGCATGGGTAGACAAAATTACCAATATTGAAGTCCTTGATAGGGTTAATAAGAGGGAAGAAATTGTACAGACAATTAAGAGGCGGAAACTTGAATATTTCGGTCATATATTAAGAGGTCCTCGTTATGGGCTACTACGTTTGATTATAGAGGGCAAAATAAAAGGTAAAAGAGATGTAGGAAGAAGACGAACCTCCTGGCTACGAAATCTAAGGGAATGGTTTAGTCTGAGCTCTAGCCAACTATTTAGAGCTGCTGTAAGTAAAATAAGAATTGCCATGTTGATATCCAACCTTCGTTAGAAGATGGAACCTTAAGAAGAAGAAGGATTGGTTTCATTGATCAAAGTTCCCAAGTACTAATATTTTTCTATTTGTCCTATCACGTTACCATTGATTGTCAATAGATGATATATATTTTGTGGTCTTTTTGTAATTAGCATGTACTTGGTTTTTAACGTTTATAGTAATTCCCATCTCAGCATTATTCATACTTAAGGCTGATTTATAAACTTTACGTTGGCGCTGGCGTTCGTCGTTTCGACTGATCGTGACTTTCGGTTGGCGTTGGCGTTAAAAATCACATCTTAATTTCTTGCCTTACATTTTTGATTTGGTATTATTAATTTTTGCTTGAAAAATTAATACAATGGAAAATGCTCGGCCTTTGTTAGGTGCAGTGGCACTGATACTTTGTATTCGAGCAGCACTGAGCCTTCGTCAGTCAATCAAAAGACAACATCGATACAAACGGAGGCCATTAACCAGAACAGAAAGACAAGAGGTAATTTTAATTATTATTAAAATATGAAAAACTGGGATACCCAGCAGTTTTTTAAATACACCAGGATACAGTTTCCAGTATTTGAAAAATTACTGCAAATGGTAAAACCAAAAATAAATGTAAACTATCGCTCTGATGGAATTTCTGTTGAAGAGAGGCTTATTTCTAAACTTTTCCACTTTATAAACACGTGGAAACATAAACAAATAATTTTGTTTGATTTGTTTGACAAACTTTGTCACTTTTTCGATATTGCTATTGGCTGCGATGACAAAGATACAGTTTTATTTTATGTTCTGAGATCGTGACTACAACCACAGAAGGGTTTGTGTATTCTGTGCTACAACGGCCAACGGCAAAAGATAAAGTTGTTCATCTTGAACGGAACCGAACGCCGACGCCAACGGCGAACGATGCTTATAAATAGACATACGAGTTTTCCATTTGACCATGTTGTAACGCGAACGTCAGCGCCAGCGCCAACGCCAACGTAAAGTTTATAAATCAGCCTTTAAGCTTTCGATAAGATGTTATAGATCTTTTATACTCGTTGCTATGATCACAGTGTCGTCTGCAACTGTAACGGCAACTCCCGCTTTGATATTATTGAGCGTATTTTGCAAAATTTCATCAGAATATAAGTTAAACAAAAGTGGCGATAAAACACATCCCTGTCTAACTGCTCTACAGATCTTCATTTCTTCTGAGAGTTGCCCATCAATTTGAACTATGGGTTTTTGGTTTCAATATAATGTTTGCACTATATTTATGATTGTACTGTTAATGCGCTTGTTCATAAGTATTGATATTAGTTTTTCATGTCTACTTTATCGAAAGCTTTTTCGTAGTCAACAAAGCACAAGTGTAGATCAACGTTTATATCCCGACATCGCTGAATCAATATCTTGATGGCAAATAGTCCTTCTCGAGTACCCATTCCATTTCGGAACTCGAACTGCGTCTCGCTATCAGGCTATCAGAACATGAGGCTCAGTGTTCGATATTCAGAGCACTCTTTTGCTACTTGTTTTTTAGGGATGGTTATAAATGCTGACTTCAGCCACTCTTGTGGTATTATTCCCGTATCATACATCGTATTGAATAATTCTGTCAATACTTCCAAGTTACCCTCTTCCACTAGTTTTAACAGTTCTACCGGTATTTTATCTAATCTATCTGCCTTATTGTCTTTAAAGTTTTTGATAGGATATTTGATTTCATCTATTGTGATCTTCTGTCTCTCTAAAGGATTTATTTCTCATATTTTCTGCATTACTCCTCCCATCGTCTTAATTTCTCTGGTAAATCTATTAGTAGTACTCCTTTTTTGTCTTTTATGTGTCCTTGTTGTATATATCGACCCATTCCAGTCACTTCTCTTCTAAAGGTGCCTATCTCCTTGTGATATTGGCGACCATATTGATCCATCTTATTCTAATCACAGCACCTCGAAATAGACCAGTTGACTTTAGACCAATCCGTTTCCTAAGGTTGGCCAACCAGGATATACGTCTGCGTCCAGACCCCCCTCTTATCCTTAATATTCTTCTTCTTCTTCTTCTTTTTAAGTAGACATGACATGACATGACTGTTTTTCAATGTGCCTCCAGAAAGTTGTCGTTCCATCGTTTTCACGGTCTTCCTACCGATCGTCTTTCTATTGAGGAACCCTCTCTTGCCGTCTTTTCTACTCTATTTGTTGCCATTTGGCTTATATGGTCGTTCCATTCTACTGTTCCAATTTTTACCTACTTCTCGATGTTCTCCACCGTGCATCTACGTTGTATATCTGTACTTCTAGCTCTGTCTCATAGTGCATTACCATAAATTTTTTTAAGGGTTTTTATATCTGCTGTTTCTAAAATCCTTCTTGTTCTCTCTGTGTCAGATTGTGTTTCTGCCGCGTAGGTCATTATTGATCTGATGATCTGATCTGTTTTGTAAATTCTGCCTTTCATTTCTTTCGAAATCGACCACTTTCACCTGTCAAACAGGAAAATCGGAAAACAAATTCCGTCAGACAATATGAAAAGTTGTTTTTACTGCTGTTAATGAAAGCAGTATCTTGAAAAAATTAGTTGGTTATCTATGAATATCGCCACAGTCGTTTTTCCGACATGTTCGAGTCGTCAGACGCGTTGAATTATTATGACATATATTGATCATAAAACGGATACTGTTCTATGATATAATATGATGTTCTATGAAACTTCTACAATATACAAGAAAGGAAGAAATTACTATAATAATGAGTGATTTAAATGCAAAGATAGGAAAAGGTCGAGTCGACAATATAATAGGTGATTATGGTTTAGGAATAAGGAATGCTAGAGGCGACAGATTGGCTCAATTTTGTCAAAAAGAAAACCTGGCGATTATGAACACATGTTTTCGATTACCATCTCGTAGACTGTATACCTGGAGATCACCACAGCATAATGAACAAATTGCATTAGAAATCAGATCGACTTTATTCTAACCAATCTAAGATTTAGAAATCCCATTGTAAGCGTTAAGACTTTTCCTGTAGCAGATGTCCCCTCAGACCATAACCTCCTTGTCTCAAAAATGAAACTGAGGTTAAAAAAGATAATAAAATCCAAAAATTCTAAGGTGAATACTCAGTTACTTAAGATAAATAAAGCCGTGCTGAGGTTTCAACTTGTATCAATCAAGAAATGATGAAATTAACATCAGAAATGAAAAACACTGAGAATGTGAACATTATGTGGAGTAAAATCAAAGATTCTGTTATAAAAACACAGAAACAAACTCTACAAAAGAAAACAGAAAGTCGAAAACCTTGGATGACTCAAGAAATACTGGAAATCATGGAACAAAAGAAGAAAATATAGAAACAAAAACCCAAATAAGTACAGAGAAACACATAAATTAATAAGGAACAAAATAAAAGAGGCTAAGGAAAAGTGGATGATGGAAACATGCATCGAAGTGGAAGAATTGCAGAAAAAGCATGATCATTATAATTTACATAAAAAAGAGAAATAATTATCTGGAAAATCACAAACAAATACACCTAACCGATTAATGACAAAAACAATAAATCTAATTAAACTTATAAACGACGACAATTTAAGTGCAATAACTATACTCTTTAACAACATTTCCGAAGTGGAAATTGAAACGTCAATAAACGTATTTTAACCTTTAATTGTGGCTTATTCCCATTTAAATATGTATTTTTTTGTGTAGAAAACATGAGCTTCCTATGATCATGTTCTTTGCGGCTGCGAAGGTGACTGCTCGGTATCCATTCGAATTTGTATCATTATGGAGACTATATATCGATATATTTCTTCCCTACCGATTTTTACGTTCAGATCACCGATTACTATTTTAATGTCATTACTGGGACAACTGTCATATGTTCTTTCTAATTCCTCATAGAAATTGTCTTTTTCTTCGTCTTCCTTGTCCTCTGTTGGGGCATGTACATTAATAAGACTAATATTAAAAAACTTACCCCTAATCCTTAAGCAGCTCATTCGTGGATTTATTGGCTTAAAATCTATAAGCAAATGTTTGACTTTATTACTGATTATAAAGGCTGTCCAAGGTGGACTTGGACCTCACCTGATGGACTAACGAACAACCAAATTGATCATGTGATCATAGATGCTAGACACTTCTCAAACCTAATGGATGTCCGCACCTATCGAGGCGCCAATATTGATTCAGATCACTTTGTAGTTGGCACACAAATTCGAGCTAGAATCTCAAATGCGAAGAAGGAGAGAAGTACCAAAACAACGCGTCTCAATATTGAAATCCTCAAAAATCCGCAAACAGTAGAAAGGTTTCAAAACTATATCGAAACTAAACACATAATTCATGAGGACCTAACAATTAGTGAACAATGGGAAATGTGTAAAAATAATATTAAAGAGGCAGCAAATAATATTCTAGGGCCAGAAAGACCACCACCACGTAATGACTGGTTTGATGCTGAGTGTGAGGACATTACAAGAAGAAAGAACGATGCATATAAACTGATGCAGCAAAGAACCCGAGAAAAACAGCAAAAATATAAAGATCTCAGAAATGAAGAGAAGTGCATTCATAGAAGGAAAAAAGCGGACTCACAAAAATAGAATATTGGAAGAACTTGAGGTATTAAAAAAGGAAAACCAAACAAGAAAATTCTACAAAACTCTGAATAACGCAAGAAAGGAATTCAAACCAAGGCTCAGACTATGTAAGGATAAGGAGGGGCATATACTAAATACAAATGAAGTACTGAAAAGGTGGGTGGAACACTTTAAAGAACTACTTACTATAGAAGTAGAAGATCCAGATCCAAATCAACCACCCGGAGGAGCAAGCAACAATTCACCATTAGAGCCTCCGTCAATTCAAGACGTACGAGATGCAATAAAACACCTAAAAAACAATAAATCTCCAGGAAGTGATGGTATACCCGCGGAACTTATTAAATGTGGAGGTGCTTCTGTGACTAATCAAATATATAAAATAATACTGAGAGCCTGGAATGAGGAACAAATCCCGGAAGAGTGGTGTATTGGAATCGTTTGCCCGCTACACAAAAAGGGTGACCAATTGGAATGTAGAAACTATAGGGGAATAACCCTCCTTAATACAACATACAAAATATTTTCGAGGATCATATATGGTCGCCTAAGTACATATTCAGAGGAACTTCTCGGGAATATCAAAGTGGCTTTAGGCCTGGTCGATCAACAACAGATCAGATCTTTGTGCTAAGGCAAATACTGGAAAAAAACCAATGAATTCCACATCCCCGATAAACTGATAAGATTGGTTAAGGCTACAATGCGTAATGTGGTTTGCAAAGTCGAAATACAGGGCGAACAATCACAGGCGTTTGGAACGCATGTTGGGCTGCGACATGGAGACGCGCTGGCGTGTCTCCTTTTCAACATAGCACTGGAAAAGGCGATCAGAGATGCCCGAATAGACAACAGAGGAAATATTTTTAATAAATCATCCCAAATTTTGGCATATGCAGATGATGTGGACCTAGTTGCCCGCACAACACGCAAGCTAGAAGAAATGTATACCACCTTCTCAAATGCCTCAAAATCTATGGGCCTGCAAGTAAATGAGGAGAAAACTAAGATGATGGCATCAACACCCAACAATAGAGCCAGGAACATCGGTCCCCAATTCACGGTTGATAACTCTACCTTTGAAGTGGTTGACAAATTCACATACCTACTCTCCCTGATCACCAAAGAGAACGCCATAATGGAAGAAATCAAGCGAAGGATAGTAATGGCAAACAGATGCTACTTTGGACTGAGTAGACATATGAGAAGTAGAAACTTAAGCCAAAAAACAAAAATAACTATATACAAAACCCTTATACAGCCAGTGTTGACATATGGATCGGAGACATGGACCATCTCCAAGGCAGACGAAGACCTTTTGTTTATATTTTGCCTATATTTGAACGAAGGATCCTGAGAGAAATATTTGGTGGCATCTGTGAAAATGGTGTTTGGAGGAGGAGATACAACTACGAGATATACCACAGATATAAACAAATATTTGGTGGTAAAGACGTAGTATCTCTTATAAGAATAGGAGATTAAGATGGGCAGGACATCTAGCAAGATCACAGCAGAACAACCCTCCTAGAAGAATCCTTATGTCACAACCCGCGGGAAGCAGAAAAAGGGGTAGGCCAAAACTCAGATGGAAGGATGGTGTAGATGAGGATGGTAGAAAGATAGGCGCAGCAAACTGGCAACGGTTGGCAATGGATAGGACTGCCTGGCGTAATAGACTTGGGAAGGTCGAGGCTCTTTCATAGTGCTGTAGCACCATTGATGATGATGATATTCCCATTTAAATAGTAATTTCTTTAACAACATATACAAATCTGGTGAGATACCTACAGAATGGCTGCTATCGACCTTTGTTCCGCTACCAAAAACCAAGAACCCCAAACACTGTAATGACTATAAATTAATCAGCTTAATGTCACACTTATTAAAAACATTTTTAAAAATTATACATGCAAGAATATTCAGAAAGTGCGAAGCGGATATGAGTAATACACAATTTGGGTTTCGTAACGGCTTCGGAACAGAGGAAGCTCTGTATAGTTTCATAACTCTTGTCCAAAAATTTCTAGACCAACAAAAAGATCTTTTCGTTGCGTTTATAGACTATGAGAAAGCTTTAGACAAAGTTTAAACATAAAATTCTCATGGAATTTCTAAAGAGAAAAGGACTCGATAAAAATTAACATTTTTAACGACATTAACATAGTGAGAAATCTCTATTGGAACCAACAGGCTGTGGTAACATTAGATGGAAATAGCACGGAGGCGCAACCGATAAGTAGAGGAGAGAGACAGGGATGGGTACTTTCACCATTACTATTTAATATATATTCCAAGGAGTTATTTACACAAGCACTTGAAAACTGTACAGAAGGGATCAAGATAAATTGTGAAAATATAAATAACATCCGTTATGCTGACGATACAGTCATTATCGCTGAAAATGAGACAGGCCTGCAGACGTTACTAAACACAATTTGTGATACTGGGGAACAGTTTGGTTTAACAATAAACATACCGAAAACAAAAATGTAAGAGGGGCAAAGTTATGACAAGGATCCAGATAACAAATGAAATTCGCTCAAGAATAGAGCAATTAAGAGCAGCTTTTTTGAAGATGAGGAAATTTCTGAGTAGCCAAAGACTGAATCTGCAAATCCGATATCGGATAGTAAAATGTTATATCCACTCTATTCTTCTTTATGGTGTCGAAGCCTAGACTATTAATGTTGACTTAATGAGAAAACTGGAAGCTTTTGAAATGTGGCTTTTTAGGAGAATTTTGAAGATATCATGGACCGATCATATTACGAACGAAATGGTGTTGCACAGAATGGGAAGAGACAGAGAACTTTTGACCACCATTAAAAGGCGAAAGACAAACATATTTGAGGCACATACTTAGACATGATAAGTATGAGTTGTTGCAGCGAATATGAAGGGTAAAATCAAAGGAAAAAGGGGTCCTTCTTCTTCTTCTGGTTCCTATCCGTTTCGGATGTTGGAATCATATTGGCAATCATAACCTTGCTCGCTGCGGCTCGAAACAGCTCCGTTGAGGTTTTCTTAAACCATGTTCTTAAATTCCGCAGCCTTGATATTCTCCTTCTACCGGGTCCTCGCTTACCTTTGACTTTACCTTGCAATATAGACTGTAGCAGGGAGTAACGGTGCTGATTTCTCATAACGTGTCCCAGATATTGCAATTTTATGCGTTTGATCGTAAACACAATCTCTGGTTCCTTCTTCATTTTTCCTAGAACTTCCTTGTTCGTGATCCTTGCTGTCCATGATATTCTCTGCATTCTTCTATAAAGCCACATCTCAAATGCTTCAAGTTTTTTAATAGTGGTGTCTATAAGCGTCCATGCCTCCGCCCCGTACAACAACACAGAGAAAACATAGCATCTCAAATGTCTCATTTTTGTATCAAGGGATATGTTGTGACTTTTGAAGATGGCGCTCATTTTGTTAAAGACCGTTCTTGCCTTTCCTATGCGGCACTTTATTTCCTGTAAATTGCTCCACTGTTCGTTAATATTAGTTCCCAGGTAACAATACTGTTTTACTCGCTCTATCTGCGTCCCATTAATGTATAGATGAGCCCCATTTATATTCTCCTTGCTGATAATCATTTGTTTCGTTTTGTGGGTATTAATGTTTAGTCCGTACTGTTGACTATACTCGTTTATTCTGTCCATTAGCCTCTGAAGTCCCTCTAAACTATCTGCTATCACCATGGTGTCGTCGGCATATCTAACATTGTTTACTCTTTCACCATTTAGAAGGATGCCTTCGTCTATTCCGTAAAGAGCCTCGTTAAAAATTTTCTCTGAGTACATATTAAATATCAACGGCGATAGGATACATCCCTGTCTAACTCCACGTAGTATTTTTATGTGATCTGTTTCTTCTCCGTTAATTTTCATGTATGCGGTCTGATTCCGGTAGAGATATGAAATTATTCTGAGGTCTTTATCATCCAGGTCTGCCTCTTTTAAAATGTTTATCATCTTTTGATGTTGAACTCTGTCAAATGCCTTTTCATAGTCGATTCAAGCACGCGTATACGTCGCAGTTAACGTCCCTGCATCTTTGAATCAGTACTTGTACTCCGAAAAGTGCCTCTCTGGTACCCACTGCGTTAATGAAGCCGAACTGTCTGTCCGATATTTGTTCCTCGCACTTCTTATAAATTCTTCCATGGATGACTCTAAGAAACAGTTTCAACATGTGGCTCATTAGGCTGATTGTTCGATTCCTGTATTGTATATTTTATTGAAGACAGTCGTGATCCAAATTATTCCTTCTTCCTCCAAGAGTTTTAAAAATTCAGCTTCGATATTATCAGGCCCTACAGCTTTCCTGCTTTTCATCCGTTTTATTGCTTCTTCTACCTCGGATTTAAGTATGTCCGCGCCCGTCATCCTCTCTGAAAATGGATGCCTATAATCCGTTCTTTGGTCTTGAAAAAGTGTCTCCAAATATATTCTCCATCTGTCTTTCATCTGTTGGGTGTCAATGATTAATTTTCCATTGGTGTCTATGAGTTTCATTTGTTTTCGCTTTTTACAAGTACCCGTTATTTCTTTTACCTTTTTGTGTACATTAAAATTGTCATGCTTGGCTTGTAGTCTTTCTATTTCTTTACATTTCTCTACAGCTTCTTTTTCTTTAGCTTCTCTGATTTTTCTTCTGATGTAAGCCTGCATTTTTTTATACTCATCTTTATTTCCTTTAATTAACCTTCTGCGTTCCATTAAATGAAGGATTTCTGGAGTCATCCAAGATTTCTTCTTTGTTTCTTTGTTTGGTTTTAGCAGATTTTGCTTAGTTTTCTTAATTATTTCTTCGAATTGATTGATTTCTCGTTGGATGTTATTTTCTTCTTTTAGTTGTTTAACTTAGTTGTTAATATATTCCCCCACTTGCTTTTTAACTTCCGGATGTTGCAGGGCTGTCATGTCGTAAGTTAGGTCTATACTTTTTCTTTATTGTCTTCAGTCTCACATCCATTACTCCCACTAAAGGTATGTGATCAGATTCAATGTCCGCTCCTGGATATGTTTTGACAGATTTAAAACTGTTTCTGAATCTTCTATTTACCAATATATAATCTATCTGGTTTCTAATTACGTTATGGGGTTTATCTGCTGGTGCCTTCCATGTATACAATCTCCTCGGTGGTAGTTTATAAAATTGTGTTCAGAACCACTAGCTTGTTATCTTCTGCGAATATTTCTAGTCTGTCACCTCTTTCGTTTCTTTGTCCTAACCCAAAGGTCCGATTAGAGACGTTTTCCGTTCGGCCCCAAGTTCAGACCCAAAGGGGTCCTGGTAGACGACAAATATCCTGGCTGAAAAACATTCGCGACTGGACCGGTTAAACACACAGACGCTCTTGAGAAATGCAGAAGATATGCGATGAATGAGACTAATTTGCAATGGTTATAGCCAACCTTCATTAGTGGAGACGGCACCAGAAGAAGAAAGAAGATATATTTATCATGAGACATTTTTTTGGTTTTTCTTATAATTTTTAAGCTAATTAATTAAAAAGAATAGCAGTGTCTATAAATTTTCGGCAAGTCATAAAATCGACATGTCTCGGGAAAATTAGAGCAAAAACGCCCCAAAATAAAAAAGTCGCAGAGGGAAGCCGTGTCAGACTCTGCCTAATGAAGTAAAACTCAAAGATTTGAGATACTATCACAGACTTTTTTACTAACAGACACTCTAACTATAATACTCTATTGGATTTTTACACTAAATTCCCATACACTGTTTGCCACCAGATCACACTTATCAATTAAAAAAAAACTTAAAATGTACCTACCTATAATTCTTAAATTGCCAATATCTTCAGGCAACCAATCTCTCGGCCAACAGTGCGTATATTGTTTGCAGCCGTTGCCTTCTTTATTATCGCATTCATCATAATAAACTGAATACGGTCCCATTGCACAATCATTAGTGTTTATTGGAAGATCGTCACAAACCATCTTACAGTGTTTACCTCTAGAATCTTCCTTCATAAGGTTTTTCAGATCCTTAAATAGATCAAATGGCAAAAATAATTTATTTGTTACAGAATTATCACCAGCAGGATTTATCTGTTCTAAAAAAATAAAATAAATACAGGAGAATAGACTTTCACAGTCGATATTTTGAAAAGGTATATTGTTATAGAAATTTATAGATCGTGTTCTCAAATTGTTTGTTTTTGACGTTTCGTCTGCAACTGCAACAGTCATTATCAGGCAGACATGCGCTACGTATAGCCGTCGTGTACTAACCTCTACGGGTTTGTCGATTACGATTGGTCTGAGGAGAATTTTTTCATTTCGTGGTGTAGATTGTCACATACTGCTTAAATGCACATGCTTTTCTTGACTATTAAAATTAATAGGGTATTTTGAATTTCGATAACCTCTATAAACGTCTCAAGTCCCTTTCATAGTTGTAGTAGTGTTTATAAACGCATGTATTAGCATGATGATGCACTATTTAGCACATGTATCCTTTGAATAAAATCCAATAGTTGTCTTGTGTGATGACTGTTCTGTCACGGTTCAGATTTTTTGTAATAATCAAGGCAACAGTTTGTCTTGTACTTAGTTAACCGAGTATTTAGACTGTGTTTTGTTTTTTCCAATATACACTGAACAACTACACAAAACGCGGTAAGTTCTTGAAATGGGCAATAATTCTCTTGGCTTTTTGACCGATCTTAGACTTTCTTGTATCATGTTACGGTAAGAAAGCTTTACCTTTTGATTCTCCTTGTTGATCGATCTTCTTTCGAGATATCTCAATTCTTCTCCCAAATAGTCAGGTTAACATATTCAGCAGAACAATACGTTACGGTTTGCTCACCTAAAATACATCTTTTGTTAAGAATGGTAATTCGAGTTTAAATCTAACGGTTTGTGCGCGTTGGTGTATATAGGGAATATAGAATTAGCTGGTTAATTAAAGCAGTAAAAAAATGTAGATGGGACAACTTTTAATTATTAGTAGCAAAGACTTATCTTTTAATGTAATTATTGTCGTAAGAGATGTCTGGATTATTCGTGTCAGTATTCTGAAAAGATGCGTCTTTGTAGTACCGTAGTAAAAAATTGATGTCTCTTGAAACGCGAGTGTAAAAGGATGTCTTGCTCGTCACCGACTGATGAACGCTATGACGACCTCATTATAGGCTTTCGCCTCTTCAAGGTATACTTCTTCTTCTTGTAATGCCTATCCGTTTCGAATGTTGGCAACCATCATGGCAATCTGTATTTTGCAAATTGCTACTCTAAAAAGATTTGTGGTTGTTGTGTTGGACCACGTACGTGGATTTTTTTATGGGTACTGATAAATCATGGCATTTGAATAGCTTAGCCATTTTTTGAAATGCTTATTTTGCTTTATCTATCCTATATTTTATTTCTAGGGACTGTAGTCCCTAGTCCCAATATTCATTGACGTTCGTACCAAGGTAGGTGTATGTTTTAGTCTTTCTATTGGTTTACGCTTTATGGTAATCAGTGAAGCATGCATAAATATTGCAATTTACATCTCTACATCGTTGAAATAGCACTTGTATTCTAAAGAGAGCCTCTCTCGTACCCACTGCGTTCCGAAAACAAAACTGTGTACGGCTGATTTTTTCTTCGCACAGTCTATATATCCTTTGATGTATGATTTTTAGAAATAAAAATAGGTAAAGAAATAATAAATCAGACTTACTCACAATCAATTTAATTTAACTATCCGACGACCGGTTTCGCTTTCTACAATATGCAAAGCATCTTCAGGTCTCGGTACAATGATGCTTTGCATATTGTAGAAAGCGAAACCGGTCGTCGGATAGTTAAATTAAATTGATTGTGAGTAAGTCTGATTTATTATTTCTTTACATATTTGAAATGGACTCACACAAGCAACAAATTCATGATTTTTAGAAATAACTTTAAAATGTGGCTCATTAAGCTAATGGTCCGGAAATCATTGCAGGATACGGATTTTGTTTTCTTTGGTAGAGCAATAAACGTTGACTTCAGCCATGTTCTTGGGACTACTTCGCTTAAATATATGTCATTGAATATTTTTGTTAGTCGTTGAGTACCGTCGGTGTTAAATAGCTTTACGAGTTCAGCATATGCATTGTCAGGTCCAGAAGCTTTGCCATCTTTTAGTTGTGATACTGCTTTTTCCACTTCATCTGATGTGATTGGAAAGTGGTCATTACATATGTAAGACGGAGGTTGTTCGGACTTATTATTATCAAAGAGTTCTTGTATGTATTTGGTCCATATGCATAGTTCTTGATTTTTATCTATGATGATGTTCCCCTGTTAATCTTGCAGTTTGCTAGATGTGTTGGATTTTTAAAGACCAGCTGCTTGTTTTACCTTTTTATGCATATTAAATGTATCCTGTTTTTGTTCTAACAACTCTATCTCTTCACACTGTGTTTTTAACCAATTTGCTTTGGACTTTCGTATTTCAGTTCTTATTTGTCTCTGAATATTTTTGTAAATCCTATGTTATTCTTTGATTTTCTTCTTTCTTCCATGAGTTGCAGTACATTGTCATTCATCCAACATTTCTTCTTTTCTTTATTTTCTATTCTATCTTCTTCTCTGATTTTTTTAAAGGTTTCACATATATTCTGGAGTGATTCTTCTGGATCATATATTTGCTATATACAGTGGTGAGTGCGATTTCACCAGGCTTTTTAACGTAAGAGATAGAAAACACAGTTACCTTGTGAAATAAAAGGAGATGAAACTCGTAGAGGTGGGAAATAATCGATAGAAACCTATAATTTACATTACATTGCATTACCACCATCGACAGTCTCACACCTTTAGACGTTAGACGTGGCTATTTGACTTCAGTCATAATTATACGGTTACCTTCAAAAAGATTTTATTTTAATAATTTCTGATGTTAGAATAAATACTTGAATAAACTAAGATATGTCATAGTAAAAAACATTCATTAGTAGCGATTTTAAATTATAAATCTTTAAATTTAATAACTCAACTGAAATATTTGACTAAAATAAAGGTAGGTATGTTTTGTCTGGAAACACTTAGTGTATGTGAGATTGGTGTAGTGGTTAGGGACGTTGTCTATTGACGAGAAAATTGGGGTTCAATTCCACACCAAGGATAAAATTTTTGTTTTATCAATAAAAAAATAATAGAAAATATGATACATATTAGGTAACAAATTTTCGAAAAACTCGTTATTTACAATTTATTTTTATTCCAATGTTATAAAACGGAAATACAAAATGATTCAAATTCAATTCATACAGTCTTCAGTTGTGAATGCAAAATAATCCGGTGAAGACTGTTTATATCAAATCCTTCACTAAATTCTCAATGTTAATATCAATTTCCTCTGTACAGATAATGATTTTCAAAACAATTGACAACATTGGAATGGATGCGCGCGAAGCAAAGCCTTTAAGCCATCAAATAATAACATATCGAGAAGTGTTTTTGCACGGTAAACAGAAACTTTTTATTGAAAAAACAATTCGTGAAAATGGTTTTAACGGTCGAGGAAAAAGTACAAATTGTTGTCTGGCATGTGAATGGATTCTCAGACAACATGATTAGACAACAATTTGTAAATATGTTTCCAAATAGGCCGGCTCCATCACGATCAACAATTCAATCTATTATACGTAATTTTTTTACTTATGGATCCGTGTTCGCTCCAAGAGGAGTTCGTAGGCGAAGGGAGGTAAATCCAGATTTGGAACTAAGAGACACTTTGATTTGTGCAAGTATTGAGCAAAATCCTACCCAATCAACATCTCGTCTCGGAGAACAATATGAAATTTCAAGATTTAAAGTTGGTAAAATTTTGAAAAGGCATGGATACCGACCCTATAAACTTCATAAATCCAACGAACAATTCCCTGGGGATCAATATAGACGTTTAGAATTTTGTCAAACTGCAATGGAAATGTCACATCAAGATGAACATTTTTTAGAGAACGTCTTGTTCACCGATGAATGTACGTTTTCATTGCATGTCCGTCACAATTCAATGAATGCTTGGTATTAGTCCCGAGGAAATCCTCGTCAGATTTATGTTGCTCGTACCCAGCGTCCTCAAAAAGTAAATGTTTGGGGAGGCATAATAGGGAATCATGTCATTGGTCCATTTTTTATAGACGGTATGTTGACTGGGCGGAAATACTTGGAACTTCTGCAAAATCAAATTATCTCAGCCCTTCGTAATTTACCAATTCCTTTCGATTCCATATGGTTTCAACACGATGGTTGTCCTGCACATCATTCTCGCATCGTCAGTGAATATCTCAGTGCGACTTTTCCTAATCGATTGATTAGTGGACACGGAGATATTTTTTGGCCTGCAAGATCACCTGATCTTGCACCTTATGATTTTTTTATGTGGGGATATATCAAGTCCAAACTATATGGAATTGAAGACGATAGGCCTAATTCTCTCCAAGAATTAAGAGAAAAGATCTTTGATTCAATGAGAGGTATTAGTCCAGAAACATTAACTAATGTTAGACGAAACTTTTATAATATATTGGGTTATTGTTCTGCTGCTAATGGGGGCTTATTTGAACATTTTTTGTAAATACATTTCATTAGAATAAAATACGTTTATTTAGAATATTTTTATAGAATTTCTGTTTATTTAAACATTTTTTGTAAGTACATTTATTTAGAACGTTCTTTTATGTTTGAAGAATTTTTACTTTATTTTAGAAAGTACATTGTTTTTTCAATAAGATTTTCATGTTTTACTATAAACACTTCTAATAAAGACTGAAATAAATGTTTTATGATTTAAAGCAAAACGGTATAATATCTGCATAATTTCAAATTTTTAAAAAAGTAAAAACTTTTTGTAGGATTTGAACCCTAACCGCCTGCATGAGTACATCGTGCCTTCAGCCCTGATCTATCAGACTTTTATAATTCTTTAGTGACAGTTTGGGTTATTATTCTGCTGCTAATGAAGGTTTATTTGAACATATTGTAAATACGTTTATTTACAATATTTTTTTATTTTTGTAAAATTTTTACTTATTTAAACATTCTTTTAATTTGAAGAATTTTACTTTAGTTTCGAAAGTACGACGACACATTTTTTTCAATAAGATATTTATGTTTAACTTTAAACACTTCAAATACTAGTAACGACTGACATTTTTGGTGTGGGATTCTATATAGCAAAAAGGAGCTGCATTTTGTGCATTTGGTGGTTTTATTTGTTTTCACGTCTGGTTGGTTTTGATTCAGCTTTGATTCGGCGGTGATGTGTCGTTTGGTGCTTTCCTAGTATGCACTGTTGGAGGGCAGTTGGTGGACGGTGTCTTGAGGGGTGGGTTTTAGACGATTTGTCATGTGGTGTTTGGTGGTGGGGGGATGTTGGGGTTATAGTGAGATTTTTTTGCTATTTGTTGTTTTTGTTGTGGTGGATACACTTTTTGGTTGATGGGGGTGATTGAGGGCGTGTATTGTGATTTTGGCTTTTTTGGGTTTGTCACGGCTCTATGTAGTAGGATTACGGGACTTTCAGTTGTGGTGGGTCACGTGGTGTGGGAGTTCGTTGGGTTAGGAGTTTGGGGGGTGTGTGAGTGTGGCGGTTTGGGTTGGGTCTGGGTTGGTGTGGTTGGAGTGACAGGGGTGGAAATAAGCGTCAGAGGGGCTGACGAGGAAAGTGGTGGGATCTTGGGGTAACTGTGTGTTCTTCACTTAACGTTAAAAAGTCCGGTCGATATAGCACTCACCACTGTATAACATGTAATTAGACTATATGTAACATGTAATGTTTGCTCCATGTTACTTAGCTTTTCTGAAAGAATCCGTGAGACTGACATTTTTTGTTACCATTTTTTTTGTAACTTTTTTAAATCTAAACCTAAATTTACCAATAACAGGAATATGATCTGACGATACATCAGCACCGGGGTATCTTTTAACTGATGGGCATCCATTATGGAATCTCTTGTTCACAATTATGTAATCAATTTGATTCTTTATTATGTTTCTGGTTGATCTTGCGGAGTGAGCCAAGTATACAAACGTCTTCGTGGTAGTTTGAAGAACGTATTTAGTATTGCAAATTCTTCTTTCTCTACTAATAGTTTTAATCTTTCTTCCCTTTCATTTCTCTTCCCTAGACCAAAATCACCAATTAATTCACCGCTTTTCCCTTTACCAATTTTCGCATTTAAGTCACCCATAAAAACAGTTATAGCTTCTTTTTTAATTTGTTTAAGTGAATTTATCAACAACTCATAGAATTGCTCTACTTCTTCTTCTGGTTTATGGCTGGTTGAGGCATTCACTTGTAAAACATTTAATTTGACCGGAGTAGTATTCAGTTGAATTATTATTAATCTTTCAGAAACAGGTATAACATTTGTAACATATGGACGTAATTGAAGAGATACGATTACTCCAACCTACATATTCTGACCATCATCATTTCGCGAGTAGTATATCAAATGGTTGTCAACAATAAAAGCAGCACTATTTGGCCACCTCATTTCGCTTATGCGCATTATATCTACTTTAAGTCTGGTCATTTCTTGAATGGTATTATGAAGTTTTCCAGCCTGATGCATTGTCTTTACATTCCAGGTACATATTTTCATAATCAACTCTGGTATGCTACCCCCCTTTTTTGTTTCGGGGATCTGGATATGGAGATTAAGAGTATTGTAGTTTAGGGCTGAAAGATGTGGTTTTTGGTTAATAGTTTGCACTGTGATTTTTTTGCTATTAGTTTATGATTTGTTTGACTTGTATGTTTATTAGAAAAGGTTGAGTTATTTTTTGCTTAGCGTTTTTGGCTAATCCAAGCTATTGCTGCAATATTTTATTAGGATGGTTTCTAAAATATTCCAGTACTCAGCAGGCGCCAATGGAACTTTTGTTTTTGGAATTTTGGTGAGTACTTGTCCTCGTAGGTGGCAAGGTTTTTAAGAACTTTCTTTGCTATCTTAGTCGAGCCATTTATTGTGGAGAGAACGTATCTCTTACTTCGGTTAAGTATCCTATCATGGATTGAGTCATGATTTTACCCATGATTCTCCTCAGGATTTTTCTTTCGGTGGCCATGACTTAATTAAATTGTCTTTTATTTGGTACAGTGCAAATTTTAGCTCTGTACTCTATAATTGGTCTTAAGTCGAAAAGTCGATTCGATTGGTCGAAAGTTTTATATGTAAGTAGGAGAATAACTTGACTAGTGTTCCCGAATTTACCACTTGTTGCTGTTGGGAGTTTGGCTCTGTTTCGTACCCTGTCTAGGGCGTTTCTAAGGTCAGCGTTTCAATTGAGTGTCTTTGTAAATTCGACACCCAGGTAGGACACTGACGGTCTGAAATCAAGTCTTTCTCCGTTTAGCATTATGTGGTTTCGTTGTTACAGCTCTAGACGGGAGCATTTGGGGTTTTTGTATAAGGTGAGTTGAGTTTTTAATGGATTTAAAGTTAGTCTCCATTTATTTTACCAATCGACTATTTGGTCGAGTTGTGCTTGTGCTCTATCTAACTTAGGCTCTAGGTGGACCTGAGGAGAGTAGGGCCGTGTCGTCAGCGTATAGCAGGATACCCTCAGACAAGTTGTGGGGGGTTGGAATATCGTTGTTATAGGAGGTAAATCTACCTTCACTTTAGCGCTAAGTGTAGGAATGTTTAGTTAAAAAATAACACGTGAGAACAGTCCAATATTTCTAGTGTCAGGTCTTATCGCAATAATAAATTAAAATCACTTGTCGAGTTAATGATTTTGAGTGAAACGTGTTTGCAAGATTTTACAAGATTTTGCAAGATATAAAATTAGCGACTAAATAAGGTCATACTATGTTAGGATATTAAAAATGATAAAAATAAAATATTTGTCTATATAAATAAGCACTAAATACTTTTCCAAACAACGTTAGTTTTCGACATACTCTGTATCCAAGTTTTCTGTTCGATTTTCGTTCTAACAGAACATCTAAAAATGCAATACGAGCCCTAACAACTAAATGTTTCGACAAACGAAAATTTATTGAAAACATTCATCTTCACGATCTTTCTTATTGAACCTAAGAACGAGATCAATAATACAATAAACTCTATCATTAATAACAAAATATTGAAATGACTCGGTCTCTATAAACTCGGTTTGCAGCGTTGGCGGCAAAATAAACGAAAATGTTGCATAACATCGTAACAACTAAATTTTCGGACAATTGAAGAAATTGCTATTTTAATATGAGATTACATCGTCATGCGCCTTTACAATCGAGGCAATCTTGTCTGGCATTGTTCGTACTAAGGATTTACATAAGTCAGGGTCGAAACTATCCCATAATTTGTTCTCTGGTGATCATTACGCAATTTCTGTTTTATCTTATGCCACTCTTCTCTCTTTGTTAACAATTTTCCATCCACTCCTGAATGTAGGTCTCTCTCAATTGCTTCCATCTTTCTCTATCTTGCGCCAATCTAATCCACTGTTTGACTGTCACTTCCCATGCTTCTTGTTGTCGTCCTTGGTCTCCATTCTAGAATTTCCGTGTCCACCTGTCGTCATTATATCAGGCTACGCGACCTGCCCAGCGCCATTTCATTTTTGTAATTTCTTCCACAATATCCCTAATCTTCGTTCTACGTCTTATCTCGGTGTTTTTAATCTTGTCTCTCAGTGATATTCCAAGCATGATTCGTTATATTGCTCTTTGCGTTGTTTCTAATTTTTTAGCAGATTTTTTGCTAAGTGATACTGTCTCCAAGCCTTAGGTACAAACTGGTAGTATGCATGTGTTATACACCTTTTTCTTTAAGTTTACAGGGATAGAGGTGTTTTTCAAGATATATGCTAGTTTGCCGAAAGCGACCCATGCCAGTTGTGTTCTTCTTTTAATTTCAGCATCTTGATTTGGTTTTCCTAGTTTGATGACATGACCTAGATATACATAATGTTGAACATTTTCTATGGTATGATTTTTTATTGTTATATTTGTCTGGTCTTGTCTCAGTATTTTTGTTTTGTTGTAGTTCATTTTTAAGCTTACCGCTCCTGAAACTGCATTTAATTGTTGTAACATATCATTTAGTCCTTGGATATTATCGGCTATTAACACTATGTCATCTGCGAATCTCAAGTGGTTTCCATTCTAGTTTCTTAAAAATGTCTTATAGAACAAGGGTAAATAGTTTGGGAGAGATGGTATCTCCTTGTCTTACTCCCCGTTGTAGTCTTATGGGATTAGTTTTTGTGCTTTCGTCCAGCGTTATCTGCATGGTGGAATTTTCATATATTATGTTTTTAATTATGTTAGTGTAACTTTACTGGAACCAAACAGCCATTATTAATACAACAGAGAATCAAAGCCAATCAGTATTGAACGAGGCGTAAGACAAGGCTGTATACTATCTCCCACCCTCTTTAACGTGTATTCTGAGAATCTATTTAGGGAAGCTTTAAAAGATCAAAAAGGAATTATCATAGGAGGAGAAATAATTAACAATATACGGTACGCCGACGATACTGTGATTCTAGCTGAAAACATCGACGATCTGCAGGAGCTAATCAATAGAGTTGACATGGAATGCACAAATTGGGGACTGTCGATAAATATCGATAAAACTAAATACATGGTGACCAGTAAAGTGGATATCGGCGCAACCCAACTGATAATAAACCAACAACCGCTGCAGAGAGTTCAGAGATTCAAATACCTTGGATGTTGGATTACCCAAAATCTAGATCCATCCTTCGAAATTCGATGTAGAATTGAACAGGCAAGAAACTCATTTCAAAAATTCAAGCCTCTATTATCCAATAACTCATTAAATTTGGAAATCCGTGAAAAGTTTACAAGATGTTACGTGTGGTCTGTACTTTTGTATGGATGTGAAACTTGGACTTTAAACGCCGATATCATGAATAAAATCGAGGCGTTTGAGATGTGATTGTATCGAAGGATACTAAAAATTCCATGGACTAGCAGAACCAGAAACGAAGAAGTTCTTCGAAGAATGGGACATCAACGAACTCTATTAAATATTATTAAGAGGCGTAAACTAGAATATCTTGGACATATAATCAGAGGACCAAGATATGAGTTCTTTCGGCTAATTCTCAACGGTAAAATCGAAGGAAAGAAATGGATAGGACGGAAGAAACTCTCTTGGTTGAGGAATTATACTGATCTCGCAAGACCGAGATCAGTATAATAATATTATAAGCATGGTAGTCGCCGACGTTCCGTAGGGATATGGCACTCTAAGAAGAAGAAGTGTATCTTGAATCTATACGTGCATTTTCTAGAGATTCAAGCACTGCCCATAATTCGATGCAATCGAATGCTTTATGGAAATCGACGAACGCCATATGAATTGAAACAATATACTCAGTGCATGTTTCTATTAGTGTTCTTACGGTGTTCAAGTGGTCTATGGTACTAAAATGTTTTCTGAATCCAGCCTGCTCGATAGGTTGATAGAAATCGAGCTTATTTGTTAGGTGGTTGGTTATGATTTTAGTTAGTAATTTATACAGATGTGATAACAAAAGATATTGGTCGGTAATTCTCGATGTTTGCTTTGTCTCCTTTTTTGAATAGTAGAATGACTTCGGAGTTGCACCATTCTTGAGGAATCTTTCCTTCATCAATTACTTTATTAAATAAAATATATAATACCTAAAACCCACTAGGAAATAAGTTCCTGTAGCTGGCTGTATATCATGTATCACAAAAAATTTTTATTTCAAATCCTTTATAAAAGGTATATAATGAAATACCCAAACGGGCTATATCACAATTATTACATTACATGTAACGTTTTTATATTGATTTTTTTAATTGTGTGTTCTTATTATATGCCATACGATAAATAAAATATAAAAATTACATTACAGAATGTTTTCGGAATGTAAATTCCATCATCAGTGTAACGAAGTATACATGTTATGAACCACCAAAATATATGGGTAAAAACTCGTTAAATGAAATTCACAGAATTGTGAAAGATTTGGGGTTTAAATGGAAGAGGACGAAAGATAATCGACGTTTATTAATTGAACGGAATGATATTCGTGCTCTACGCATTAAATATCTAGACAAAATTAAATATTACAGAAGCGAAGGTAAGGCATGTGTATATGTTGATGAAACCTACATATAAATTGTATAGATGTAAAATTCACATTCTCCACGTTTCTCAACTTTCGGAAAAATGAGAAAAACTATTTACTGTTGAAGGCCATGGTAAAATACTTCAAATTTTTTTGTGTAACAACTTTGTTGTAATAGAAACTGTTTGCCTAAACTTTATGGGGGTATTTAATGAAGATTGTTTTGTAATTGTAACCTTAAATTAAAAACTAAAACCAAGAAAAATATGGTGATTTATATTGTTATGATTTTTGTGGGTTAGAAATAAAATCATTAAATAAATTATTTTATTTCCATTTTAATTATTTACCCATAAATTATTTTACCAAATCATTAAATTTATTTTACAGTGCTATGATGTTTTACTCTTTAAAATTAATTGTTATTTGTTTTGTAAATCAGACTTACTTTGATTGTTTTAGATACACTGTTTAGAATAACGTATTTTTAAATATTAGGGATGTTGACTTTTTCGATGTGTTCACAAACTGACTCGGGTTCTGCATTGTCATCAGCCCCATCGATGTCTTTTTTTGGATAAGAGTAAATCCTCATTCTCCCTCCACTAGACCCAATGATGCTTCTTCAACAAGTTGTTGACGTCGACTTTCGTCACTGGTTTCGTCGAGTTTGACAAAGGAATCAAGTTTGGGTTGATGTTCAAAAGCAGTTTTCTTGGCTTGGTTAAAGACTTTCCCACACTCATGTCTGACTTGTATATGTACTCACCTCTAACGACAATATTTTTATATTTAGTTCTTGTTAGAATAATCCTTTTGCAGGTTCCCAGTTGAAAATTAAATGGGACCGGTTTTTCATGAATACGTCCTTTTCTTTCTTCCAATCAAAGACGTCACAGTCTTGGCCAACCTTTACTACTTTAGAATGTTCGGCTATAATATCAATGTACTCTGATGCTTTGTAAATCACCTCTTTTTTTCTAATAAACTTTTCTGAGACTAAAAATACTCGATCTGGTGGAAGATAGCCATGACATGTTATGGGAAAAAAGAACTCCACCGTTTTACATTTTTTTGGTGCATGTTTATAAAACCAGATACAAGCCATGGCTTATTTTAGCACACATGAAAGTGTGTTATAAACATGTCAAGATTGATGGTAAGTATTTGGAACGTGAACGTTGCATGGATGTAATTACTGAAGAATTAAAGATTTATTTAAACGATTCTAGTGACGACGACAGTGCATCTGATTATGAAAGTGAATAATATAATTTAACATTACGATGTACCTATGTAACCTATGTGAATATAAGTTTTCCAAACTGTCCTGTATGTATGTATTATTTTTTCACTTTATTACAATCATTGCGTATATTCTTCTATTTAACTTTGTAACATTTAAGTGAGTAATAATATAAATAATAAAAGTTTTAAAGTTAAAACAATCTTTGTAATTAATATTTATTAATACTGTAATCTGTAATACGTATCTATGGTTTCACATACAGACAATATATATATATATATATATATATATATATATATATATATATATATATATATATATATATATATATATGTAATATATTATAATAATATGTATTAAAATTTAGTACAATATTGCCAAAAATATAATCTAATATCATTGTTTAATAAATTGTGTCAACCTATCTTTAACAATTTCATTTAAATCATAAGTATTTTTTAAAACGCCACTGCTTTGTTTGGCGATGCTTTACTGTTCCTAGAAATTTCCGCCAGTGTAGTTAAAACATACTATATGCAACATTTTCGTTTATTTTACCGCCAACGCTGCAATTCGAAGTTTATAGAGACTGAACCAAATATTTTGTTATTAATGATAAGAGTTTAATATATCGTCATATCCCAGTGAGAAGTCACTAACTAACATTTTGATGTTATGGAGATATTTAAAGTTAAAGACAAAATCTTCACTATAAATCAGGTTTTTAAAATTTTCTATAACAAACTTTTTTAAAGTGTATTTGTTCTTAGGTTTATTAATCTGAAGTTACTAATACTTTGAACATACTTTACTATGTATTTTGTGCAATAATATCAGTTAGTGATTTTTTGAATAAACAACAGTAATAAGTTTTAGTAATAATTATTTATTACGTATTAGTATTGTAACGTGATTAAATAAAACGAGCGGTTCGAATTTATATAAATGTATTTATTTATAACTTTACAGTTCGGTATTCTCTTATCAACTAAACTTATTCCTAAGATCGTTACATATATATACTAAAGTTACTATTTTCCAGAAAGTTCCCACCTCTAGGCGAACGCGACAGATCTTTCTCGAAATATCGAGTCGCTTTCGAGATGCCGCCGCGCCGCATGGAAGCATGAGGTGCTGTTTCGAGATGCAACCGTTATACGTGCCTCGTTAAATGCACGTTCGTAACACTGCTCCCCTCTTAGATCTGAGCGTCCCGATCAGCAACTCTATCTGTAGGCCCAGGATGGCGGAATCTACAGGACTCTACAGCTCTGCATGAACCCCTCAGAAAGAAATAACAGTCTACTGTCTTTGAAGGACACAATCTCTTTGGATTAGTGCAACACACGGTAATTCTTACACCGGTTTCTCGGAAGATCACTTCTAGCATGCTTCTGACAATCTTCCAATCCAGATTATCTAGTGCATGGCCTATCTTGGGTAAGGCCAAATTCTTAATGTCGTAATTGCAGACGATTTTCTTCAAATTAGTTAGAGCACACCATATATCCTCGTAGGTTGCCCTGTCTGTATACGACTTCCTGGTCACCATATACAGCAAAGATCGAGAACCATCTTCTAATCTCAGTACTCTTCCAACTTTAGGCTGCTGGTTTTTTAACTCGTCCAAACGACCGAACTTCTTATAAAATACAGATGAGATTCCTTTAGTCATCTCAAGATCTTGGGCAACACAGTGGGCTAGAGAGACGTTATGCGGAACACTAAAAAGATCCTGCTGAACTTCTGTCGTCACGCCGAATCTAGCATTCTTTCTTTCTGCGTCATTTGACATAAACTCCTTAAAGCTTGGTCGCCGTTTATCTTTGATCTCATGTTGAAGGATTCGTGCTTCTTCTGTTTCATTTGAGCCAGCATAAGGTGCAAGCCGATTTATGTGAACTACTTTTGGTTTACCTTTCGGTAACTTTTTAATTCGGTATATTACGTCATTTATTCTCTTTTTAATTTCATACGGACCCTCCCATTGTCTTTGCAGTTTAGGAGACAAGCCACGACGACGTTGTGGATTATAAAGCCAAACAAGATCACCTACTTTATAGCTTTCATTTTTGCATCGAGAATCATATTGATCTTTCATTCTGTCACTGGCTAACTGGATGTGTTGTCGGGCAAGTTCATGAATGCTGTTCATTCTTAACTTCAGACGAACGACATAATCTTCGCTTGCAACATGTTCTTCGGAAGGTCTGCAGCCAAACTCTAGGTCGCAGGTCAAACGAACTTCACGACCTAACATCAGGCAGGTTGGAGTCTGGCCTGTAGTTTCATTCACGGCCGAGCGGTATGCCATTAAGAATAAATGAATGTGCTGATCCCAATCTCTTTGATGTTCTGATACAACTTTGGACAGGTGTTTACCCATCGTTCGGTTCATTCTCTCGACCATTCCATCTGATTCAGGATGCAGGGGTGTCGTTCTGGTCTTATTGACACCAATCAATTTACAAACGTTTTGGAAAAGGGTCGACTCGAAGTTTCGCCCTTGGTCGGAGTGGATCTCCAAGGGAACACCAAATCGGCTAAAGAATTCTTTAACAAGTACCTCTGCAACGGTAGCAGCTTCCTGATTTGGTATCGCATAGGCCTCAGTCCATTTTGTAAAATAATCCATTGCTACCAGGATATATTTATTTCCATCGTTTGTCTCTGGAAGTGGACCTGCAATGTCGATTGCTACTCTCTCCATAGGACTACCAACATTGTACTGTTTCATGGGTGCCCTCTTTTTACCAACTGGACCATTACTAGTTGCACACAGTTCACATTTCCGGCACCATCTTCTTACATCATCTTTACAGTTCACCCAATAGAACCGTTCTCGAACCTTTTGCAGAGTCTTCGTAATACCAAAGTGTCCACCTGATGCACCGTCATGCAACTGACGCAATACTTCTGACACTTTACTTTTAGGTACAATCAACTGAAGCTTAGTTTCTGTACCATCATCGTTCTCAAAGGTTCTATACAGAAGATCATCTTTCAGCACCAGGCAATTCCATTGGCTCCAGTAACACTTGACTTCGGGACTACATGCACTAATGTCTTGCCAAGAAGGTCTTTCACTTCGACGCACCCAATCCAATACTCTTTTTATACATGGATCATCTGCTTGGGCGTCTTGTAGCTGTTGAGGCTGCCATTGGTCATTAATAACGGTGGTTCGCCTAACGGACAAAATCGTTCTTCTAATTCAAGACAATGATTACGATTTGCACTGTATGGCCGTCTTGATTGAACATCAGCATTTGCATGACTTTTTCCAGCCCAGTGCTCGATCTGTTCTAGCTTTCTGACTGTTGTATTATTTTCTTGCACTTTGTGGCGAATGTGACCTTCGTTGTTACCATTCCAACATCTGAGTTCACGTTTCTTCGGCATCATGTTACGAACTACTTTCCGTACGATTTCCTCTAGACGTTTATCGTTTCGTTCGTCACTTTCTTCAGAGGTTCGTACTTGATAGCTCCGTGAAACTCGACTAGCTATCTCATGTTCCAAGGCAATGGCGAGCGCTTCATCTAGAACTTTCGGTCTTGCTAGTCGTAAAGCTTTCTGTAATTCACTTTCTTTTAACCCATTGACGAAGGTATCTACGGCAATTTCTTCCAAAATGTTGTCTGGTACCCCCGGATAAGCCAACCGCACTATACGAGCAACATCTGCTTCAAACTCTTGCAAATTTTCACTTGCTCGTTGAACTCTACTTCTTAGTTGTGCCTTGTAGACTTGTTGTAGATGGGCATCTCCGTAACGTTTATCTAGTCGAGTGAACAAGGTCTGGTAACATTTTTCTTGACCCTTAGGAATCGATCTTAGGATATCTGCAGCATCACCTTGTAAAGCAGCAGTCAAGGAAACAGCTTTTTCTTGTTCTGTCCAATGATTGGCTGTCGTAATAGCTTCAAATTGTCTAAGGTATATGGACCAAGAGGACTTTCCATCAAACGGTGGCAATTTGAATCTCATATGATGTGTCGTTTCGTCTCTCGGTGATTCTTCTTTTACTACTGGATCTAAGGCTACTTTATTAACAGGAGGTAGCACTTTTGTATTAGTTATCATGATCTCTAATTGTTTGATCTTCTCTTCTACGTCTTCTATCTTGTCGTTTACATTTTTCTGTATCTTATCGAATGTTCTTGAGACTTCTTCAAATTTCTCCTTGTTTTGGTTACATACTTCGTCGAATCTTCTAGACATATTTTCGAATTTCTCGTCGTTTTGTCTAGCTGTTTCTTTAATAATTTGAGAAGTTTCTTCAATAATCATTTGCGACACGTTTTCAAATTTCTCATTCATTTTTGTTAAAACTGTTTCTTCTGCTGATTGAAACTGAAATGTCTCTGGGTCATCTCCACTCTTATTAAGAACATTCTTTAGTCGTTCTTGGAGGATCTTCTTGGACCCGCTGCAATCTTCATCGCGTTCTTCTAGTTGCTCACGCAACTGTTTTACGGAAAGTTGTACTAGCAGCATCTTTGGTCGGGCACACACGTACTTTTTAAATGTTCTTTCGTACAACGATCACTACCGAACTACGCGGATGTTCCCGACAAACAATACTTTTCAAAAGTTCAAAAGTCTCTTTTTTCCACTGTTGGATTTATTTTTAAATAAATCAATTGTCCTCACACTGTGACACCAATTGTACCGTTTTTAAATAAAACGAGCGGTTCGAATTTATATAAATGTATTTATTTATAACTTTACAGTTCGGTATTCTCTTATCAACTAAACTTATTCCTAAGATCGTTACATATATATACTAAAGTTACTATTTTCCAGAAAGTTCCCACCTCTAGGCGAACGCGACAGATCTTTCTCGAAATATCGAGTCGCTTTCGAGATGCCGCCGCGCCGCATGGAAGCATGAGGTGCTGTTTCGAGATGCAACCGTTATACGTGCCTCGTTAAATGCACGTTCGTAACAGTATATATTAATATTAAGTTATAATAAAAAAGAATATTAAAAAAGTTTCTCTTCTTCGTCATCCTTAACGGCTGGCTCGGTTATTGTATCTGGTATATTATTGGCTGTTGGTGGAGATGCATACCATCCATGCAGTTCCTCTGGTATAATTTATTTTTTACATAACTTCATTAAATCCACCTTTTTTATTACTAATAGACAGTAGTTGATTATAAGCTCTTTTTATTTCATTCGCACAATTTTTCCGACCTCTTCCGCGTACGTTCAGTTCAATATAGGGCTCTGTGCAACTGTACCGAAATTTTATTATGTCTGGATTTGATTTTCCATATCGTAAAGATTTGATTTCAAGCCATCTGACTGTTTTGAGAGATCTTTAAGATCCAACCTATGGGAAAAATGCAGCAGTTTGACATGGTAGGGATAAGCGGAGTTCTATTTCTGTTTGATCTGGCTCTTTTCATTATGTTCATCCACTCCATAACACAATTAACAGACGCATGCCTTTTTTCCCTCTCAATTGCACTATGGATGCTGTCAACTTTCATGAAAGGATGTCCGGATTCTAGGTATTTCTGCTCTATGATTTCAATAGGAGTAGTTTGGGTCAAATAGAGCAGAAGCGCAGAGATTGCTTCTTTAGCAATTGTGGCCTGTCTTTTTCTTTCTAAGTGAGCGTTTTATGTTTGTTCTAATTCAGGTGTTACAAAATCTATTCGTTTTGCATCCCTAGTAGCCATGAATTTGGTTTTATTTTGATTTATATGTAACCCCATTCGTTCTGCTGCTGCTACTAGCTCGGTTAGGATTTCCGCAGTTCTCGCCCTGGTTCTTGTTATAATGTCCACGTCGTCTTCATATGCTAGAATTTGAACTGATCTATTAAATATTGTTCACTGCTATCTAAATTAGCGTCTCGTACAACTATTTCTAAGGCGACATTAAAAAGCTGACACGCCAGCGCATCTCCCTGCCTTAACCCCTATATATTTCAAATGGGGTTGACGAGTCGTTTAGAATTTTTACTGTTGATAGCATCTTCGTCATTGTTACTTTTATCAAACATATGAGTTTTTTTTGGAATTCATAACTCATTCATAGCGTTGTAAAGACTTGGTCTTAAAACATTGTCATATGCCGCTTTAAAATCGACAAAAATATGATACATATATATATATATATATATATATACATATATATATATATACATATATATATATATATATAATATATATATATATATATATACAGTGTAGGAAAAATTTTATGGTCGGTATGGTAAAATTTAACAGGATATCTAACGCAGATATAAAATCATATTTTCAGCGAATAGACAAAGATAACAATCATATTTCCCCTTGGTCTCCCCTCCTCAAATATTTTTAACACCTATTGGCCATTAGTGAGACGAATAGTTCCGATCAGAGATATTTTACATATTCTCTGGTTCCGATCCTAATATACCTAAAAACTAGAGGTGGGTCCTCCCGTTTTTTAAATTTTTATCGGAACCGTTTTTCGTAAACTGTAACTAGTTAATTCAAATTAGCGAGTACACAAACATATTGGCTATTATCGTTTATGTGTATAAGTATTGAAGTGAAAGAACCTAACGAAGGATATATTTATTATAACTTGAAAAATAAATTAAACAATACAAATAGTACTTACATTTACATTAAATCGTACTTACATTTACATTACACGTTATTATTAAATCGCGAACCGTCTAAATTGACATTTAAAAACAAGTTTTTCTACTTTTCTTGTTAACTGTGTTCTTCTTTTATTTAAAATGTTACAATTCTACAATATTTTATGAATATAGTGGCTAAGTTAGGATATACATGGCGATGGTTTTTCCACCACGGTAATGGACAGTTCCAATCTCCGTTCGAAATTTATTGTGGGTAATATATTATTAGACAAATACATGTCGACTTCTTGTATATCTCTCGATACAGTTGTATGTTTAGATGAGTCATGTCCAATTAATTCATCAAAAATACACAATGGACTTAAGTCATCTTTATCAGTTTCTTTTTCTTGACTAAACTTATTGATTTACTAAACTTATGCAAAGACTCGTTTCATCCGTTTTCTATAGGTGAAGAACCAGATTTTAAAAAGTTTGCAGGGTGGATTCCTGGATATAAACCGCCAACAAGAAAAACTGTTAGATTCATTACTTCAGGAATGTTATGTCAATACTGATTTGATAATAGATAAAAAAAAAGTCCTTTTTTCGACAATTCTGTAAAAAACATTAAAAAAAGTACCTTATCTTCAGAAAGGCTTAATTACAACATAACAAAGTTCCCAAACGGCCAATCCAAGACGTGGAAACTAGGTAGAACTTCACCTATTACAGGTTAAAAAGAATGACTGAGTTAGAAGAGGCAATCCGTTTCACTTCTTCTTCTTTAAGTTCCATCTTCTATCGAAGGTTGGAAATCATCATGGCTATGCCGACTCTGTTGACTGCCGCTCTAAAAAGGTCTACACTACTGCATTCAAACCATTCCCTTAAGTTCTTAAGCCAGGATATTCTTCGTCTTCCCACATTTCGCTTTTCTCGGATTTTGCCCTGCATAATAAGTTGTAATAATGCGTATTTTTGCCCTCTCATCACATGTCCCAAGTACTCAAGTTTTCGTCTTTTAATAGTTAATATTATTTCTGCCTCATTTCCTATCCTTCTAGTTACTTCAATGTTTGACATTTTTTGAATCCATGATATTCGTAGGATTCTTCTGTAACACCAAAAGTCAAAGGCGGCCAACTTATTCAGATGAACTTGTTTTAGTGTCCAAGCTTTCAGACCATAAAGAAGAGTAGAGAACACGTAACATCGAAGCATTCTCAGGCGTAGTTCTAACCTTATATCCCGACAACAAAGAAACTTTTTAAATTTAGTAAATGATGTACGTGCTATTTCAATACGTGTCTTAATTTCTTTGATTTGGTCTACATCTGATGTTATCCATGTTCCTAAGTATTTATAGTTATTAACACTCTTAATTGCAGTATCTTCAATAGTCAATTGGATATTTGTGCAGATTTAGTCATGATCATGCATTTAGTTTTCTTTAAATTTATCTTCAGTCCGTACTCATGACAGCGTTCATTAAGGCGTTGCATTAGGTTCTGTAAATCATTGTTGTTATCCGTAATTATTACTGTATCGTCTGCAAAACGTAAGTTATTCAAAACTTCTCCATTGATAGATATACCTTCTATTGAGTCAGAGAGCGCTTCTTAAAATACCGATCACTGTAGACATTGAAAAGTAGTGGGGACAGCACGCAACCCTGGCGGACTCCTCTCTGTATTTTGATATTTTCGGTGTACTGGCGTGTATTTCCGTTCCACATCGGTATTAAATAATACAGACTTAGACTTAGACCAAATCTAAATAAAAAACACTGGATTATTTGTTCTCAGCTTTCCCAAATTTTACGGCCGTTTAAAGAAATAACAAGTACAATGAGTGACCAAAAATACTTGAAGGGTAGTTCAGTGATTGTTATGGTACGCGGCCTGCAAGAATCTTGCAAGAAAATGTTAGCAAACGGTAACCTTACATCCATAGTATCCGACGTAGTACAATTACTAATATCGGGTTTAGCAAAAATATTTAAAGGGATAGAACAGAGTGGCATATTGTCATTATGTACATTTATGGATTCACCATTTAAAGTGCAGGGTTTTTCTGATAAAAATGAAGATAAAAAAATAAAAGAAAAAGTTAAGAAGCTGGTTACTTCTATAATTAACGAACAAGAAGATTGTACTATTGAAAATCAACCAGTACAATAAAAAGAAACCAATAAAGATGACTTAAATCCATGGTGTATATTTGATCAATTAATTGGAGATGGCTCATCTACACGTACACCTGTATCGAGAGTCCATTACAACGGTGGAAAAACCATCGCCATGTATATCCTAACTTAACCCCTATATTCATACAGTATTGTAAATGTGAACACATGTTCAAAATCTGGTTTAATTTGAAATAAAAAAAGAAGACGGTTAATAAGAAGCAGGTATAGTAGAAAAACTTATGTTTTTTAATGTCAATTTAGACTATTCGCGATTTAATAATAACGTGTAATGTAAATGTAAGTACGATTTACTATTTGTATTGTTTAGTTTATTTTTCAAGTTATAATAAATATATCATTAGTTTCTTTCACTTCAATAAATATACACATAAACGATAATAGCCATTATGTTTGTTTATGTAGGTACTCTCTTACTTGAAACTACTTTTAAACAATCATAGTTACTTGTTTACAAAAATTTAAATTTTTAAATTCATTCATTTTTTTTGGAATCCTGAGAAAACTAACAAATATTTTTGAAAAATTTAAATGCATAATAAAAGATTACATTATTACCGAGGGCCGAAAGTCCCTTAGAATAAACAAAAAGTTTTTTGAATGAGATATTTGAAATTAAAAATCATACTTAATTTTTTTTTCGCCCTTATAACTTATTAAAATAAACATTATAGAAGTTTTCAGGGACTTTTGGCCCTCGGTAATAATGTATTGGTTCATTCTGCGTTTAAATTTTTCAAGAATATTTATTAGTTTTATCAGGATTCGAAAAAAATGAATGCATTTAAAAAATATTAATCGCTCTTACGCTCTTAACGATAAAATTACCACGACCCACCTCTACTACCCGTTACTCGGTATTCTGACCAGACGGACGACGTTGCCAAATAAATTATTGTGTGTGAATATTTTTTAATGTGGTGTTATTGTATGCAGTTTATTATTTCATATTGGGAATAAGGCACAATGTGACTTTAAAATAAGCTTATTTTGATGTTTAGATTTTTAATTCGGAAATCGTACTTAAAATACGAAACATTAATAAATTTTATTTAGGTATATAAAACGATTTCCAAAGTGGAAATCAAAATGTTATATTACACTTATTGTAAAGTAAACTTGTGGCATATTCCCAATAAAAAAAAACAGTAAGCTGCCATTTAAATCAATTTCGCCCAAATTGGATTATCTTAGAACATTGTTCAAATGCAAAAAAAAACAACAGGTCAAATAAATCCAATAAGTTTGGCAACGTTGAACTTCCCCTTTCCAGGCATGCCTGTTTGGCGATATAAAGGGCGGACCTAATATACCTCTCTTTTTCTAAACAGCTGTTTCTCACTCCATCTCACGTAAGGTCCATACCGACCATAAAATTTTTCCTACACTGTATATATATAATATATATATATATATATATATATATATTATATATATATATATGTTAACCTCTTGCGCTTTTTCGAGGATCTGTCGTAATGTAAAGATCTGGTTAATGGTTGAACGTCCACGCCTGAATCCTGCCTGATATTCCCCTAGAAACATTTCGGTCTAAGGCTTTAATCTCTCGTGCAAAATGTTGTCAAAAATCTCTTGCTATAACAATTTCTAACAAGAAACGTCACCAGGGAATATTTTTTTAGCGAAATAATATGTGTTCACTCACTAACTGCATATCAATAACTGAGAAATAGAAGTGTAAAATCAAACACAGCAGTGATTTATTATTCTGGAAAAAGTCACTAAGTGCCATTAATGAGTTTTAAACGCATATCTCTACAATTTGTTCGTATGTAAAAAGTTACTAAGTCACTTAGCTATTTTGGGCTGCTTAATATTTTCTGTATTAACGGGTTAGTGATATTTTAACACACAAAAATAGCCATTTAGAACCACATTTAGCAAGTAGTGACTTTAATAATAGAAAGATATGATGAATTTCATGTGATCGGCGAAGTTAATGAGTTTTTTCACAAAATGTCAGTTAGTGACTTTTCGCCGGGATATGACGATATTGTTGATCTCTATCTTTGGTTTAATAAGCAAAGTTATAAAGATGAACGTTTTCAATAAATTTTCGTTTTTAGTTTGTCCGAACATTTAGTTGTTAAGGCTCGTATATTTAATCCGTCAACAACAAACAAATCTGGAACACTAGGTATATAACGCGATAACAATATGCCTTTACAAAATAAATTCGATTTAAGTATACATTTCAATTATTACAACTTACCTTTTTCACTATCATTTTCTAATTGGCGTTCATTTTTTAAAATGTTAGCAGTAAAAGACTTGTTAAGTCTTTGACGCCACGTATAAAAAACTCCTCCCAATAGTCCATGCACGAAAATGACGTCCAGTTCGTGTTCTTTGGTCTTCCGAGTAACCGGATGTAACAAATACAAGCGACGAGCAAACGTTGCGTCATTATCTGGATCCAAATTGGCAAGAGCTCGTGCTGTGGGAATAGCTATTCTAACGTCGGAGTGGTGCATCCATGAGGATAAAATTCCGATCCAACCTTAAAAGACAATACACTTTCATTTGAACTTCGCCTAAATGATTTGTTAAATTAACTGAGTCGCTGAACGTTCATGTTGTCGATATTGAAGAACCCTATAGTCCATTCTTTCACGGTAAAGTATTGTAAAACCTCAGAATTTGAAACAAATTCTCACTGATTCCGATAAAATTTTGTAAGTAAGCGTAACTTAATGTCCTCTTGAAAAGGTATATGATTAAAATGTGTGCTTTTTTTAAGGGGTGAAGACTACCCTTTTTTACCAAAAATTAAAAACTGCAGATATATGCGTTATTTAAATGTTAATCATGTTTTAGAATGCTAAATAAAGATCTATTTATCATATGGGAATGCATTGTATAATATATACCATGCATTCAATCCTTAAAAACTACCCTTTAAGACAAAATTTGCGAAGAAAATTATCTAATAATGCATTTTATAGTGAATTTAGATCAATTTGATATAATTTATAAAAAAAATGTTTCGATGCTTCAAACTTTTAAATGCTCTAGGGTAGATTCCATTTATTTCATTTATTTAACCCTTAAAAACCACCCTTTATAGAGTAATGTACAAAAATTACTTACCAATTTCAAATTAAACAATTATATGATTGCAATCATTTAAAATGATCTATCATTTTAATATTATATACTCAAATATGTAACTTTTCAACTCTTAAGAGTCACCCTTTTTTAAAAAAATATTGTGGAAAAAAATTAAAATACTAGATAATATTTAAAAAATGTATATTGTATGTATTATAATTAAAAAATATATAAAATATATTAAGTTTATGTAAAGTAAAACATAAAAGAGATGTAGTTCGATGTAATAAATAAATATATATATATATATATATATATATATATATATATATATATATATATATATATATATATATAGGAAGAATGATCACAGCTGTCTAATTATTAATTAGTATAATGGTAAGGTTAATTGGGTTAGCAGCTGAATAATGAAAGCCAAAGTGTGCTCTTTTCAACGACTTCGTTATATTTCGTTAAATTTCTTTAACATCTTCAGACGAATGCTACAATATGTTACAAAATGGTGAAATTGTGTATTTTACATAAGATGTAGTGAAACACTTACTTGTGTGAGGTTGCAGGCAACAGTGGTATTTGAAAGTTCCATGTTGAAAAACTTTTTTGAAGATTTTTTTATAAAGCAAAAAAATATAAGTTGTATGTGTTATATGGTGGCTTGAAAACTCAAACAATACAAGTGCATTTTTGTTATTTTTGTCAAGTGTGATAGTACAATACAAATATTAAAAAACATTGAACATTTAAGAAACAAAACAGTTAAAACACAACTACATATCACATTGTCATTTTTTGGACCAGTCTATTCACCTATGCACAAGGAGGTGAAAATTTAGTGTGTACCTCAAGGTTAAAGTGTCTTGTCAGCTATCATATTAGTAGATGTCAGCCAGAAAACTAAAGCTGTGTTCAGTTCATGTGTAAAGTTACATTTAATTGAAAATTATGTTATGTTAATTTAGGACAATTAAATTCTGTTGTTAATAAATATATATAGAATTTATTTATTTCTTTGTGATTATTTCTTTTAAAGTTATTTTAATTGTTGTTATTACTCTTAAGAATTTTATTTCCTGGAAAAATGCAACAATTGCAATAATAATGATTAGGTTACTACTTCTATTGGATGGTCAGAAGAGTTTTAATAGACAATATTATACTACTCAGAATATTCCAGTTCGTTGACTTGATTATTTTTTGTTTCCAACTGTAGTAGAAAGGAATAAATTTCACTAAGGTGTTGTATATCTGATTTGGTGTTGATTATATTATCTGTTGTTGCTATGTGGGTCATTTCTAAAAAAAGTCTTCTCTTATAAGCTGTTTCTTTTTCGAGGATTTTGACATCTGCAAAATTCATTCTGTGGTTCTGGGTGTGAACGTGGTTGGCTAGGGTGCATCTATCTGGGTAAAGTCTACAGTCACTTTTGTGAGTGGTAACACGGTCTTTAAGACGTCTAGAGTTTTGGCCGATATACTTGCCATTGCAGTCCATACAAGGAATACTGTAAACAACATTAGATATTTGGTCATGCGGAGTACGATCTTTCATTTTTGAGAAAATAGAGTTTACTGTTAAAACTGTTTTATTGGCTATTTTGATGTTATCATATGATTTAAAGATTCTAGTTAGTTTTTGGTGTTAGTTCCCGTATGTAGGGCAGCACACAATATGTTGGAAGGGTTTGACTGGTAACCGTATTATGTGAATTTGTACTTGCTATGTTAGAATGTTGGGAGGTAGTTAGATTGATAGATGTTACTGATGTAGTATTATATAAAAGTGTTTTTAAAAGAAGAGGTGGATAGGAATTATCTATAAAGAGATCATAAAGTATTTTGAGATTCTTTTGATGGAATGATATATCTGAAATATCATTCCATCTTTATATATCTTTTTTTTGCTTTATAAAAAAATCTTCAAAAAAGTTTTTCAACATGGAACTTTCAAATACCACTGTTGCCTGCAACCTCACACAAGTAAGTGTTTCACTACATCTTATGTAAAATACACAATTTCACCATTTTGTAACATATTGTAGCATTCGTCTGAAGATGTTAAAGAAATTTAACGAAATATATAACGAAGTCGTTGAAAAGAGCACACTTTGGCTTTCATTATTCAGCTGCTAACCCAATTAACCTTACCATTATACTAATTATATATATATAATATATATATAATATATATATATATAATATATATATATATATATATATATATATATATATATATATGATTTCAGTTGTTTTCCGGGTTTGACTCCGCGTTAAGTAATTTGCCGAAACGTCGTCAAAACAATGGTTTTTCTAAAAACCAAAATTACTTAACGCGGAGTCAAACCCGGAAAACAACTGAAATCACTTATAGCTCCCGCGGAAGTTTCAAATCCAATATATATATATATAATATATATATATATATATATATATATTTATATATATATAAAAATACTATGTTACAAATAAATATGTAACATAGTATTTTATATAGTACAAAATTTCATTTTCATTAGAAAAACTAACATTTTCGAGTTCCTCTTCTTGATTTTTACTTGGAAGACAGTTTTGACAATTATCACCAGAGCAAGTTCCACAAGCTGTATTACAGAAAAGTCCAACTTTTCGACAGCTGCACGTTGTTCCACATCCTTTTGTCTTCTTCTTTAAGTTCCATCTTCTATCGAAGGTTGGAAATCATCATGGCTATGCGGACTCTGTTGACCGCCGCTCTAAAAAGTTCTGCACTACTACATTCAAACCATTCCCTTAAGTTCTTAAGCCAGGATATTCTTCGTGTTCCCACATTTCGCTTTCCTCGGATTTTGCCCTGCATAATAAGTTGTAATAATGCGTATTTTTGCCCTCTCATTACATGTCCCAAGTACTCAAGTTTTCGTCTTTTAATAGTTAATATTATTTCCGCCTCATTTCCTATCCTTCTAGTTACTTCCATGTTTGACATTCTTTGAATCCATGATATTCGTAGGATTCTTCTGTAACACCAAAATTCAAAGGCGGCCAACTTATTCAAATGAACTTGTTTTAGTGTCCAAGCTTCCAGACCATAAAGAAGAGTAGAGAACACGTAACATCGAAGCATTCTCAGGCGTAGTTCTAACCTTATATCCCGACAACAAAGAAACTTTTTAAGTTTAATAAATGATGTACGTGCTATTTCAATACGTGTCTTAATTTCTTTGGTTTGGTCTACATCTGATGTTATCCATGTTCCTAAGTATTTATAGTTATTAACATTCTCAATTGCAGTATCTTCAATAGTCAATTGGATATTTGCATGTGCGGACTCCTCTGTATTTTGATATTTTCGGTGTACTGGCTGTCAACTTTTACCTTGGCAGTTTTGATTCCAATATAAATTAGATATAATTTTGCAGAACACGACTGTCAATATTTTTGCTTTTTAATATATCTACAAGCTTTTTATGTTGAACTTTATCAAATGCCTTTTCAAAGTCTACAAAACATAAGTACATATCCTGATTCACGTCCATGCATCTCTGAGCCAGCACATTCAAGCCGAAGAAAGCATCTCTTGTACTCATACCATTTCTAAAGCCAAATTGTGTGTCACTAATCTCATATTCAAGAGTTTTAACAATTCTGTTGTGAATTTATTTTCAAAAATGTTTTAAGTGTGTGACTCATTAAAGCTATTGTTCTGTGGTCTGAGCAAGTTGTTGAACTTGGTTTTTTGGGAATTGCTACAAAGGTTGATTGCAGCCATTGTCTGGGGATTGTGGTAGTCTGATATATTAGATTAAAGAGTTCAACCATTACATCAATAACATCTTCATCGATGAGTTTTAATAATTCGATGGGCACCTCATCTGGTCCAGTAGCTTTACCCTCTTTTGTGTTTTTGATGGCATAGATGACTTCTTCTCTTAATATTGGTGGTCCAGTATCCTCGGTGATTTCTAATGACAGTTCTTCCCTTTCATCATTAAATAGTTTATTGAATGTAATTGGTCCAGTGACATAATCTCTCCTTCATATCAGTAATAATATCCCCTTTATCATTTTTAAGGATATTCGTTTTTGTACGCTTTCCAGAACCTGTCATTTCTTTGATTTTTTTGTGTAAATTAAAGCTATCGTACTTTTTTATCCAGATCTTCTATTTCCTTGCATCTATCGGATAGCCACCTCTCTTTTGCCTCTCGAATTTTCTTTCTGATGTTTCTCTGAATTTCTTTGTATTTATACAGGTCTTTTGCTTTATGTATTCTTCGTTCTTCCATGAGTTCAAGAATTTTTACTGTCATCCAAGGTTTTGTTTTTTCTTTAAGTGGTTTGAGGGTTTCTTTTCCAACTGACACAAGGGCATGTTGAATTTTTCTTTTTGCAAAATCCTTTTGTACAATTTACAAAATATCATTACAAGCAGTTATTCTGGTGCATTGCATCTGGCTCGTCTTCCCACTGGTCCTCTTCGGTCGAAAATGTTTCTGATCGTTGCATCTTCATCTCGCCTAATTACATGTCCTATCCATCGAAGGCGTGCTAATTTAATACAATTTACAACGTCAGGTTTCCCAAAACTTCTCTATAACTCAAAGATGTAGCGCCTATGCCACAAACCCTGGTCTTGGACTCCTCCATATATTTTCCTTAGAATTTTTCTCTCGAACCGTTAAAGCAATTCTTGGTCGTTCTGTGTAAGTGATCACGTTTCTAACCCGTATGTTCACACTGGTCTTATTAGTGTTTTCTATATGGTAATTTTAATTTTTCTGGGTAGTTCTGGGGCCATCTGATTCCTCAAGCCATAATAGCACATATTGGCAAGCACTATTCTTCTTTTAATTTCTTCGCTGACATTGTTGTCTTTGGTTAGCAGCGAGCCCAGGTAGACGAAGGTGTCCACACTTTCCAATTTCAGATCATCAATTAATAGTCTAGGTATCTGATTGCCTGATCTAGTACAATACATAGATTTGGTTCTCTGTGTGTTTATTTTTAATCCCATTCTCAGTACAGACGCTCTTAATGATCGAAATACTTCTATCAGAGATTCTGTGGACCTAGCAATAATGTCTATGTCATCTGCATATCCGACCACTTGTACAGATTTATTAAAGATGGTGTCGTTCGTATTAATATGGCACCCTTGAATTACTTTTTCTAGTGGAAGGGACATAAGAGACACGATAGTCCATCTGCCTGACTACACTCTCTACGCCTGTGAGTATATATATATATATATATATATATATATATATATATATATATATATATATAATATATATATATATATATATATTAATAAAGTATTCAACTAGTAAGCTCAGAGGTTTAATCGGTCAGTCAGGTTGGCAAAATAAAATTACCGATTAAACCTCTTCACTATATATATATATATATATATATATATATATATATATATATATATATATATATATATATATATATACATATATATATATATATATATTTATATATATATATATATAATATATATATATATATATATATAATATATATATATATATAGAGAGAGAGAGAGAGAGAGAGAGAGTGAGAGAAGTCCTCTTTCTCAGAATAATATTTGGCCCTTAAAGAGATGAACTCACAGGAGATTGGAGAAGACGCCGCAATGCTGAATTGGTGACTCTGTATGGAACTGAAAACATAGTTAGACATATCAAGGCAAACAGAATAAGATGGGCAGGTCACGTGGTGCGATCAGAGGATGACAGAGTGTTAAAGACAGTGTTTTTGGAAAGACCAGATGGTAGATCTGTAGACCGACCGAGAAAATATGGAAGGATGATGTTGAAGCCGATTTATCTAGAATTGGGGTACAACAATAGCTCAAGATCGTAGAGTTGTAAAGCCAGTGAAGAAGAAGAAGAACAGAGAGAGAGAGAGAGAGATAGAATTAAACGTTATTGGTATAGGTATCGGAGGAGGGGTTGTTCTTTTGCTGGTAAGAACAAACCATTAAAATCTGTAGTCTCAACGAGGTACTGTATCATCTCGCTTACCATTCCTAGATCTTCATCTATTATGACTGTATCATCGGCGAAACGTAAGTCGTTTAAATATTCTCAATACAATTTGGTTCGATTTGTCTGCCAAATTCACATTCTTAAAATCATATTCTAGTATCGTATTACAAGGTTTAGGTGACATTGGGTCTTCTTGTCTTGTCTCCGGAGGCGTGTCAGTCAGGAGCTGACAGCCGTGCCGGACGCATCAAGAAATTCGGAGACTGGTCCAAATACTTGGGAATTCCAAGTTTGGCCAAATCCGAATTTCTGATTGGCTCGATGCGGAGGAAATTCCACTTTTGCTGTGTAAAACAAAGGATTTGTTTTACATAAAAGCAGGTGGATTTTTCTCTCATCAGGCAGTCGAGCTTGCCTCTTCTACTGTAGACCTAGTCGGTGCTATTATTGTTCCGACTAAGCAATTGTTTTATTTCTGATTTCCTGCGTACCATTTCTTTATTTTCAGCATTATTGTATATTCAGACCTTGTCAGGTTAGAATATTACATATTTGTTCATGTACTGATTGGTTGCTATTTTATTTGATTATTTTTGATTCTTTATTTTTCTTGTATTTTGTATCTAAGCTGTTCTTCCGTAAGTTAAGAACACTTAGAAATATTTATCTTGCCTTTTTTTCTATTTTATATATTTGATTTTGTACTCTGTATCTAAGTAGTTCTTTTCGGTAAGTCAAAGAACACTTAGTAAGTCAAATATTTTCATATCGCATTATTATTTCTGATATTTTATCTAAGATATTTTCTTCCGTAAGTTAAGAAAATACTTATATATTTGTCTATTTCATTTTTTCATTTTATGCTAAGTTGTTTCTTCCGTAAGTCAAGAAACACTTAAAAATATTTTCCTTTGCATTGTATTTTGTATACCATTTGATTTACTTGTTTTACTAAGTTATTCCTTCCGTAAGTCAAATCATTTTTGTACCTATCTGTTTTCCATTTATGCCATTTGACGGTAGTTATTATTTGTTGGTATATATTGTATAATAATTTTGTATAATTATAATCTAGCCTGCACTTCAATTCGTGTAATATTTTGCTTAGCTCAACTCTGTCAAAGAATTTGTGAAAATCGATGAATATTATAAATAGAGGTTTATTGTAATCCACTACTTTCTCTATTAGGATGTTTATGCTTTGTACATGAACATTAGTTCGTATCTTTTTCGGAATCTGTTCTGTATTCTCTGTTTATAGGTCTCTAGTTTAACATTGAAATTAAATATTAAGTTGAGAATGAGAAATATAACTCACCTGATTTGTGCAGCGGATCTAATACACTTTTGTCAAAAGACAAATAAGAAATAATCCTACACAACTTCATAATTATATCAGAATTGTTTCGATATCTGTGATAAATTTCCATCATCAGTGGCAAGCCGTTGCTCTCTATAATGTGTTTAGCATATTTTTCGATGCAACAATGATGGACTAAAGATTCTAAACATTTCGGTAAGATATCACTTTCTGACTGAATGAATTTGCTTAATTCTAAGGCAGAGGAATCGTTATCCACGATGTGGGAATTGTTCTGAAAAATATAAGTGTTAAGAAATACAATGCAATGACCCATCGTTATATTACAAAACGGTATGTATTTGAGGTAATTGTACTAATATTTTAAAAATCTTTGACAACAACAAAAAAATAAAAATCCCATGTAAGAATCAAATAATTATCAAGGAAGTATTCAAAATAAGATGAATAAACAAAACGAAAGAAAATTGATAATTAAAATAGAAATATGAGACACTTTACATATGGGCATAAACGCCAACGCGGGTAGCGGATAGGAACTCCTTTGGATTCTATTGGATAGTCTTTCAGGGAAAGTGAATCAATCCCTGCCCTCCGCAGATTCCAGGAGCTTCTTGACTCGGGAAGCTAGCTCCTGCTAAGGGTCCCTTCTCTAGGGTCACGGATGAAGTCCAGAACGGCATCCGAATACTTTATATATAGCGTGCGGCCGTAAACAGCGTCAGACCCAGAATGGGCAGCTGAAACAAACACTCACCAACACGTCTAGCCAGCGTGGTGTTTAAAGGCTAAATACCCCTCACGAAAATCAATTGAAAACCCGCAAATACCACAGGCAAGTAGGAAATTATTTCCAGAATCTTGCACTGATAAATTATCAGTCTGTTCCATGGATTCTGGGGGGGGGACAAATAGGAACATATAATGCACGTTCTCTACTATCTGATGAAAGACCTACTGAATTTGAGTACGAACTAGAAAACATAAAATGGGACATAGTCGGTTTCAGCGAAGTCAGAAGACCTGGCTAACACTTAATTAAACTTAAATCAGAACATAGCTTTTACCACATAAGTGACGACAATAATTCCTTGGGAGGAACCGGCTTCATTATACACAAGCGTCTCCAAACAAGTATAGTATCACTAAAGAAATTTTCCACAAGAGTGATTTGTTTTACTCTCAAATTGAATACAAGGTATAATAAGAAAATAATACAGATTTATGCACCAACAACAGACCATGATGAAGAAAAAGTGGATCTATTCTATGATGACATCGAAGATGCTCTTAAAGACCATCAAGGACATTTTATTACGTGGTGATTTTAACGCCAAAACATGAATGAAATCCAACACTACAGAAACACCACTGGGAAACTTTGGCTTGGAACTACAGTTAAAGACATCACGGTTCTAAACAGATTTGTTACCAGTAGCGATCATACGAGGTAAAATAGAAATAAACTTAAAGAAAGAGAGGTATAAGAAAATTAAAAAGAAGAACAAATCAAGAACATTGATGAAACCGTCAGATGTAGATAGTTTTCAGCAATGTATGTCAATAGTTAGTAGTTCTGAAAGCGAAAATAATATAAACGACTTAAATAATAAATTAACAAATGCTGTGTCAAAAGAGATTAGCCAAAATACTAGGCAACTAATGCAGAAAAGAAGAGAAATGAGAAGCGAGACGGAAACTTAAGCCGACAAACTACAAAAATTAAATAAAGAAATATCCAAAGCTGTTAGACAAGACACTCGAAAATACAACCAAAAACAAATTGAACATACCATTGGAACAATAGAAGTATGAAAGTATTGAGAAAAAGACTAAGAACGGGAACAAGGCAGATAATATAGATTAAAGATAGAAATGGTCATCTTACAACCAACAGAGAGGAAACCCTTAAAATAGTTGAAGACATCTACAAATTGCTGTACACAAGCCAACACAAAGCAAATAGCAGAAAAGATCAAGTACCAGAAATATAAAAAAGCAAAAAGGGCATTGTCAACCAAGCATTAGAACTATTTCCAGAAATCACAATGGACGAAATAAAACTAGCCCTAAGAAAAGCTAAGAATAACAAATCTCCAGGCGAAGATTGTGTAGTTACTGATGCAATCAAAATAGGAGGCAGTTGCCTACTTAAGAAAATAAAAAACCTTTTTAACATGTGCCTTTTGGACAGTAATATACCCGACAAATGACACAATGCTGAGGTAATTCTATTTTACAAAAAAGGAAATCCCCATGAATTAGAAAACTACAGACCTAAGTCTTCTTAGTCACCTATACAAACTCTTTACAAGAATAGTCACGAATCGTCTTGAGAAAAAAATTGATTTCTACCAGACAATAGAGCAAGCGAGATTTCGTACCGGATTTGAATAAATGATCACCTAGAGATCATTAAAATTGTAATAGAAAAGACTATCGAATACAATCGACCACTCGTTCTGGTTTTTGAAGATTTCCATAAAGCCTTTGACACGGTAGAATTTGACTAAATCCTGGAAGCACTACAAGCATGCCGCATTGTTCGCATGTCTCGCATATACGAGGTTAATTACAATACATACAACAACGCAACTATGTCGGTGAAACTACATAAAAACACGGATCATATCCCAATTGGCAGAGGAGTCCGACAGGGTGATAACTTATCGAATAAAACTGTATACCGCAGTACTAGAATATGCTTGTAAAAATCTTAACTGGAAAGAGAAAGGCCTGAACATAGACGGTTGAAGATTAACAAATTAAAATTCGCAGACGACATAGTTTTGTTCTCGGACAACCTCAAGAAGATATGTACAATGTTACATGAACTTCAGTTCGTGTGTACCAGTGTGGGTCTTAAAATAAACATCTCCAAAATAAAATTCATGACAAACCTAGTACCTAGCGGAAATATCAATCTTGGAGACAACAAAGCAAAGTAGAGCATGTGGAAAATACATATATCTTGGACACGAAATAAAGATCACAAGAGACAACCAAACATGCGAACTACGAAGAAGAATAAACCTAGCACGGGCAGCATATCGAAAACTCAAAGACATCTTTAAAAGCGATATACCAATTTCCTTAAAACGTAAAACATTTGACCAATGTGTGTTGCCTGTGATGACCTATGGTGCCGAAACTTTGACATTGACAATGCTTAGTATATCGATTCGTGACCGAGTTAGAAATGAAAAGTGCTCAAGATAGAGCACAATAGACAAAAATGAGGGAGATCTATGTCCAGCAGTGGACGCAGAGGGCTGGGTGATGATAAATGCCAATTACATACATGAAAAGATCCCAGATAATCTCAACAGTTTGAGAGTGGAAATTTCTTAATTGAGAAACCTCAAATAATGATTGATTGGCATGCACGTCTATTTCAACAAGCACCAAGCTCGATAGTTAAATATGCAAAAAAATATTAAAAAAAAACGAGAAAACGCTGTACGCTGCCACCTCGTGGAAAGATTTCTTAAAATGTCTTGGTCTCATTACAATTTGAAAGTCTAATCCTGTCCAATCTTTGATGTTGCGCAGCCAGGTCATTTGTCGTCTACCCGGGCCGCGTCCGCCTTCTATTTTCCTTTCTATAATAAGCTGAAGGAAGTTATACCTGTCGTGTCTAAATATGTGTCCAAGATAAGACGTTTTACGCTTCTTGACAATTTCTGTGAGTTCATGTTTTCTATTCATACGCCTTAAAACTTCTTTATTTTTAACGCGGTCGGTCCATGGAATTTTCAGCATACGACGAAATACCCACATCTCGAAGCTTTCTAAACGTCGTAACGAGCTGACTGTTAACGTCCAAGCTTCCACGTCGTGTAATAGTACACTATATACATAATACTTTATCATGCGGTATTGTAGGGACAATTCAAGATTACGGGTAGTGAGTAACTGTCGCCTCTTTAAGAAGGTGTTTCTTGCCTGTTCTATTCTACATTTAATCTCTTGTTCTTGGTCTAAGGTTTCATGTATCCAACAGCTTAGATACTTAAACTTTTTCACTTTCAACAACTAGATTGTTGTTGACTAGTATGTTTATAACTGGTGTGTGTTTTTTTTTAAATTAACATTATTTTGGTTTTCTTTACATTCACCTTAAGGCCGTATAGTTCTCCATCTCGCAGTACTTTGGTTAACAGAATTTGTAGTTCTTCTTCACTGCCGGCAATCAGTACTGTATCATCGACATACCTGATATTGTTCACGATTTTTCCATTGACTTTTATTCCTTCTTGTGCTTCATCTAGAGCATGTGCAAAGATGTCCTCTGAGTACAAGTTGAATAATAATAGTGATAGTATACAACCTTGTCTAATTCCTCTTTGGATGTTTATGGTTTCAGTATCACCCATTTCAGTTCTGACAGAGGCGTTTTGGTTCCAGTAGAGTTCACGTATTGTATTAATGTCGTTTGGATCCAGGTTCTTTTTTTGCAAGCATTCTATTGGCTGATCGTGTTTAACTTTGTCAAAAGCCTTTCCATAATCTATAAAGCACAAGTAGACATCTTTTTGTTGATCCCGGCACTTTTGCATGAGAACAATGAAACTGAACAAAGTTTCTCGAGTTCCCATACCGTTTCGGAAGCCAAATTGTTCCGGACCCATATCTTCTTCGCATTTTTTGTAAATTCTGTTATGGATAATTTTTAGAAATAGTTTTAGAATATGGGGCATCTTTAGCATCTATCATAATATAATCCTACGTCCAGAGTTCCATTGCTCCTCACCTATACTAGTATATGATAGACAAAGATAGCTAGAGCATTCAAAGTGAATATTGTTGTTTCACCTATATTTACAGAGCGGCCCATACCTTACCTAGTTTATTCTTGGCCAACTCTAGAGTTGCATCAACAAGTCCTCACAGACACTTCGTCTAAAGACTAGCAAACCCAGTGGAGTCCAAATAAAAATTGTTTTCCCTTCTCGGTACTTTGAATAGTTCTTAGATAATCTCGTCTCTAACATACAATGTAATATTTTTCAATTAGTCCCCATAATTTCTTGTTGCTTATGATTGGTAACTCTTCGTTTTCTCTAATTAATGTTTTGATTTTGTCCAATGTTGGATATTCTTTGTTAATAAAAATGAGTGGACGCTGCGTCTTATCATGTTTTTATGTATTTCTTCACTTTCCAAGGGTTTACTCCCTCCACTCTTCTTGGGAGATAAAACAGTTCCTCTTTTCTTTCTTTTAGGAATCTATAAATTGTTGCTTCTCCAACCCCTGTCATATTTGAACACATGTTAACGATTTCACGAACATTACTTAAAGGGCGTTGATGTACAAGTGCATCGTTTACATTTAATATTATATTTTTCTCTCTTAGACTGAAGGCACCTTTAAAACTACACTTAACCGGGATAAAACCTGTTGTCGACGTCTTAGAAAAACTACTTAAACTATCATTAGTGAAGCCTTATCAGTAATTCCAGGTAATCGTTCAAAGAAGGTATTCTTTTTGTGTCAGGCGATAACTTGTATAGAAAACAATAATCACCTTTAAATCCTTTAAATTACTGTTTACATTAATTTATTTCGTGAAACATTGAATTCTCTCGTTAATCACCCGTGTATAATTAATATTTTTTACGCACAAAAAAGGTATAGTGAAATTAGTGGACACTTATTTTACAGAAGATTTTTTAAAAGAAAATGAATTGTTGACGGCATCTTAAACTATTAATTTTTTTTTATTTATTTCAAAACAAGTATAGGGTGACGCCTATGGTTTTTTGACCTGTTGAAGATTTGCATACATAATGTGCTCACTATGATGGAAAAGGACTATAAGTATAACTGATAATAGATAATTATTAAAATAACAAAAATTTTAACACTTATACCTTATATGTAGGTAAATAAATAACGTACCTTATGCTCCATGTGCTCCATGCACTGCTAGCATGTAGAAAAGAAAAGCTATCAAAATTGCTTTAAAATACGTAGGTACATAATAATGTAATACATATAGGCCAGGGAAATAAGTAAAAACAGTAGACTGTTTGTGACACTGAACCGGCCAGGCAAACGACAGTTGTTTGTATGG